>JBBMKA010000003.1:3480839-3505594 GCA_037833695.1 Sechiopsis laciniata | reverse complement strand
CTTTAGAGAAACAAGACAATAGAAGAGATTCAACAACATGAATATAGACCAAAGAGTGAAGAGAAATAAGTTTAAATCAAAAAAAAAAAAAAAAAAAAAAAATCAAATCTCTCCATCCAATGATTTCAAAAAATACTATAGTACATGTGCAATGTCAATGAAAAATAAATAACGCAATTAATATGAATATAAATGTAAACGTCGAAAAGAAAGATATTTTGATTATAAATTTATCTAGCGCATTCAATATTGTGACAATAAAACAACAACGGGTACCAAACTGGAAATCGTGTGGGACCCACTCAAACACTTTTTTCAGTCTTTAAATGGAAATGACTTAAGAAAGACGACAACAGAATAGATCTGGTCGCTGAGATCGATCAGCGAAGAGGTCTAACTGCTCAATCACTACCGTACGATGTTGAACAGCTGTTTTTTGACAAAAATACCCCCACCCTTCTTCTCTTATTCCAATCTTATCCGGCCCAAATTGCACAAATGGATCTGGGACAGAAATAAATCAAGCCCAAACAAGTCGATTAAAGTTGGGCCGCGAAAAGCCCAATACCTGTCAGCTAAAGGTTGGCCATATTTGATCCGACAGCCCCCGTAAGTGTGGAGAAATTTGGTGGGGACACTGGAAACAAAGGACGCTTTCATGATTAGCGGTCAACCCCAGGATTTGTATACTTTACCAAACGGTGGGACCCACATAGTACATAGTTTTTTTCAAAAAAAGAATTAAAAAAACAAAAGTAAAAGGAATTTTGAAGATGTTTGTTTGTCATATTATAGAGAATTTGGTTCGAAAATTTATTAATTTTTCGTCGAAAATTTATATTCAAATGAATTTTTATTAATTTATTCTCTTTTTACTTTTAAAAATAATTTCTTATTTATAACTATTCATTTTTAATAATTTATTTATGGTTATTCAATTATTTCTAATAATTCATTTCAAATCAATTAAAATAACTCATTTTTAACCAATTATTTTTAGTAATTTCTTTTTTAACTACTCATTTTAAATTTACATCCAAACAAAATTTTGACTTTAACTCTTCTACACAAAACCACATCCAAACGAGTTTTTGGTTACGACTCTCAAATTTAAATTACTCAAAATAACTTCTCAAACTAAATCTTCCTTAAATATGGTAAACAAACACCCCTTTGTATTCTATACAAATAATAATAATAATAATTAAACCCTTTTACCAATAATATTTTAAAAAATACAAATACATTCATAAAACCAATATATTTATAGTTAATAAAAAAAAAAATTAAATTCACATGAAATTAAAATATTTATAAAATTAATATATTAAAATTTAAAATTAATTTAATATCATTTTATTCAATATTATATTACACTAATGATTTTATTATGCTAATAATTAAAAGCGAGCATTATTAAATTGTTGGAGTTAAAAGATACCGCTCAAATTAAAACTACTAAAAATATAATATATATATATATATATATATTTTTTTTTTTTTTTTTTTTTTTTTCTTTTTGAAAAACGAAAGAAGGAATTTTGTGTTAGGGAACGGAGCAAGCCACATGGAAATCGTATCGTGGTTGTTCTAGTGTATTCCATACGATACGGGGCCCGTCCATGTAACATTGGGAATAAAATTTCGCATTACTCAACCAAAGTTCATCGTCATTATTTTTCCTTTATTAGAATAAATAAGTTTGTTTTTTAAGGTTAAATTTATGGTAATAAAAATGTTAAAATGTGTGAAAATGACGAATCTGATTGCTGGGCCACGTCAAACGAGGGCTCTGCTGTATATGACATGTGAATTGGGACCCACAATAGCAATTGCATTTGCCTCCTTAATAATCTTATAAAAAAGAAAAATAGGTCTGTAATTGCTATTTGCCTCCTTAATAATCTTATAAAAAGAAAAATAGGTCTGTGTTTCAGACACTGATTTAATCATAAACAGAAGATTGTGATCTATGATGAATTATGATAAGATAAAATTATAAACGTACATGTAAATTTAGATAAACACACACGAATTAAAGTAACCACCGATTATAATAAACGGTGGAGTAAACATGAATTGAGTTATTAGAACTACTCAGACCATTTACATATTCAAGCCCAAAAACATCCCATATGTTTCATTTTTTTAAATTTTATTTCTACGACTTTCTTTTGTGATTAATATCAAATACACCGGCCATATTAAACAAATTAATTGGATTTTAAAAATAAAGTCGTTACTAATTGACCCAGTTGCAGCATTAAATAGTGAAAACCACGTGATTTGATGATTATGTCTCTATAACTGGCTACTGTCCATAAATATTTTGGTTGAATTATTTATTTTGTCTTGGATAAAGGCATCCACATGGTTTTCAATATATATGTACTATATCTACGATTTTATCATGTATATATATATATATATATATATATATTTTTTTTTTAACATCAATTTAATAACTAAAAAGTTATAAATTCCACTAAAAAAATATTATGGGTTCAAATATTTCAAATATTTAATATTGTTGATTAAAATAAAATATAAATACATATCATTTTAAATTATATTAAATCCCTATAATTTGAATTTCATTTATTTTTTTAGTTCGACAAAAGTTAGGAGGGAGGGAATGAAATATGTGACCTCTTGGTTATGGAGTATACACTTATGGGGCTGAATTATTATTTTTATTAATGAACTTAATTATTATTTTTATTTAATGCTAGAAAGTTTCTATTTAGTTATTTTTATTTAATTTCAATTGATGCTCTAAAATTTTCGAATTTAATCTTATGATTTGACCGATGGAGGTGGTTTGGGTGATTTTCATAATTATATATACATATATAAATTTAAAAGGTTATTTTTTGTATATAAAAATACTCAACTTTTTTTTTTTTGGTTATATTTTTCCTCATGTATTTTAATACTATTTAAGTTCAAATTTTATAATTGGTGATTAAACTCTCTAAATCAGTGTTAAACATGAACACAAAGTAAATTTGATGAATCTGTAGCAATTAGGGGCTGTTTGTTTTGTCATGTTTAAAAAGGATTTAGTTGGAGAATTTTTATTAATTTTTCCTCAATTTTATTTTTAAAAATCACTCTCATTTCTAACAATTCATTTATAACTATTCAATTATTTATAATCATTCATTTCAAATCAATCAAAATAACTCATTTTTAAGCATTCATTTTTAATCATTACTTTTTTAACTAATCAAAATAATTACTCATTTTAAATCTACATCAAAACAATGTTTTGACTCTAATTTTTCTACACAAAAATCACATCCAAACGAGTTTTTTTATTACAATTCTCAATTTTTAACTACTCGAAATAATTTCTTAATATAACTCTTAAAGCTAAATTCTCACTAAATATGGTAAACAAACACCCCACAAAGAGCGTTAGACTTGCATATTAGATTTGTTAACGTTAGTTTGTATCAGTAGTTAGACAGTTTATTTAAAACTAATTGTCAATATCGTGCTTAAATAACACCGTTCAATTGTTTTTCTTCATAATCTCTTAATCAAATATACTATTTTGTTGGTTGAGCTATATACTAAAAATAAAATTGACGTAAAAAATTTCGAATGGAAAGGTTGGTACTAAAAAACAATTAAGTTTTCATTTTCTTTGGAAATATATTTTTACTAATGGAAAGTAAGTAAGTATTAGGTTAAATTATAAGTTTATCGAATAGGTCAGTGACGCAATGTTTCATTGTTTGTGTATAAATCAGTTCAATACAACCATCACAGGTTCAATCTCGAGAATTGATATTTGTCTCCCTCTCCCATATGTACTCAAAAAAAGAAGTTAAATTATAAGTTAAGTCCTAAACTTTTAAATTTCTTTATTTGCTCATTTAAAAATTGTTTAATAAATTTTTAAACTTTTAATTTTGTATGATATCTAAATGTTTAATTATGTGTGTAATAACTTATCGACCCATTTTATGTTTTTAAAATTTACAAAATATATTAGAAACAAAGTTAGTTGAAGAGAGATTTGAAGAAGAAGGAAAGTAGTTGTAGAAAATAAAACTTTGTTGAATATGAGAAGTGAGAGATGTTGTTTGTAGCACAAAACCCTCTTTTGATGTGAGGAGTTGTGAGGAGTTATGAAAGATTTGACATAATTACTTATTTGACATGAGTGGTTGAGAGGTGTTTTATTTTTAATTTTCTAGGGAGTTATAAAAAAAAATTAAAATTTAATGTAAAATTTATAATTTATGATACTTTTTGTTCTCTATCATGTGCAAAATAGTTTTGTTGAATTAAAATTTTAATAAAAAATTATTCTTCTACCCACGTGGTTCAGTGACTGATTCAATTGTGTATCAATGCTGAATATAACTTTTAACATTGTAATATACTAAAGATCAGCTAATTATTGAATATAGCTAATTATTGAATAAAATATATATTTAAATAAAAAATTATAACTAAAGATTAAATTGGTAAAAAGAGGAAAAAATAATTTTTAAAAATAAAATAAAAAATAAAATGAAAACTGGGGCATGGATGGGAAAATAGGCATGAGGAATATATTCCTGTTTCCGTTTTTGTCTCCGTTTACCGTGCGTGAATTTTTTCATTCCCACTCACTCTTCCATTTTTTGCCTAAATGAGGATTCACCATCGTGGTCGGGGTGAGTCCTCGCGGGAAAAATATACGAGATCAGCTAGCATTGGATTTATTGGGCTGGACCTACTTTTAATCCGGGGACAACTAGGAGAATGTCTACTTTTTGAATAATTATTAAATACATATTTACAATTATATGACTTTACAATTATATGACTTTAAATGTGTGTCTAAATCTGATTTTCTATAAATAATTAAATAATTAATTAGATTTCAATTGACTATAGTGCCCTTATTAATACTTTTAATTTATGTAAATTATTAAAATAGATTTAGATTCAATTGCAATTGTGTTAATTAACTTGGGTGAATTAATAGTGCCCTTATTAATACTTTTAATTTGTGTGAATTAATACTTTTAACTTGGGTACTCGTGAAGATCGTTGTATCCAACTGCAATTGTGAAATTGTGTAAGTGCCGTTGGCGGAGTACAAGGCAGTGTGGGGTTGTCGGAGTACACGACAGTGTGGGGTTGTCGGAGTATACGACAGTGTGGGGTTGTCGGAGTATACGACAGTGTGGGGTTGTCGGAGTACACGACAGTGTGGGGTTGTCGAAGTACACGACAATGTGGGGTTGTCGGAGTACACGACAGTATGGGGTTGGCGGAGTACACGACAGTATGGGGTTGGCGGAGTACACGACAGCGTTGCGGTTGGCGGAGTACACGACAGTGTTGGGGTTGGCAGAGTACACGACATTGTTGGGTTTGGCGGAGTACACGACAATGTTGGGTTGGTAGAGGACATGCCGGTGTGGGGTTGGCAGAGTACACGACATCCTTGTTACATCAAATCATGTGACTTTTGATGATGGCCACTCGAACGTTGATGGTGCCCAATCTGCAAAACAAACATTAAAAATAACTACCTAGGAGTGCATTGGGTTCGAATTGCAGAGAATTTGGAGAAAAAAAAATACGTGTAAGCTAAGATGTGAAGAAATTGAAAATAAAAGAAAAAACCAGTGAAATGTGTCTATGATCTAAGGGATGTAATTTGTTGTGTTCTTCTTTATCGACTAGCTACTGTGCCTGCAATTTTATTGTATCGATACTTTTTGGAGTTTGAAATGTGGAGGAGGAGTTCTTTTATATTTTCCATTCCTAAAATAAAGGGAAAAGATGATTCTATTTTCTGTTTTTTTTAATTCCTAAAATGAGGGATGAGGTTAATCAGAAAAAGAGGGATGAGGTAGATTTTTTTTACTTTCTTTTTTAATAAAAGAAAATGAAATTTTATGATGGGCATAATAGAGATAAAAGTATTATCTATCTCTCCATAAACTTGATTTAGACATAAATTTAAAGTAAAAAATAAATAGACATTCTTTTTAATAAGTTTGTGAAAGATAGACATCAACTACAATTTCCCAAAATAAAATAGGTCAAGTCCAATAAGTTAACCTAAATCAAATTCAAATTTATAGGTCTAAGCCTAAGCCCATTTGGGACTTGTTTGGCTAGGGCGGGAAGGGAAAGGAAAAGAAGGAAAATGATAGTAAATTATTGTTTGATGGGAATGGAAGGAAGTGATGCGATAGTAAATTGATTTTAGGTGGGATGAAAAAAGAAGAGATGCAGATTTTTTTTAACTAATAGATATTTAATATTTTAATATAAAATTTATAAAATACCATTTTTGAATTTTATTTTATTTATTACTTAAACGAAATTTAAAATTTAATACATTTTCTTAATCAAAATCACTAAATTAATGAAATAAAACAATTCTAATAATAAAAATTGATAATTATTTGAAAATAATAAATCAAAATAAATGGATAAATATAATTTTTTTGGATAAAATTAAGTTTAGAAATTCAAATCAAAATAGATACAATAAAAAAAAAATAGTTTAATTATTTTGAGTAATATATCTAAGATTCATTTAAATATATATTTCTATTTATTTTACAAAATGTATGAATTTAGAAAAGTTTGATAAATAATAAAATTAATATATATTTGTATATAATTTTTTTTAAATGCATACCTTGTCGATAAAAAATCAAATATATAAATAATTACAAATGTTTTTTTTAAAGAACATGATATATATAAAAAAGAAATAATAACTATTGCATTTTAAAATAAAAAATATACATAAATAACATATAGTATAAATTTAATCAATTAAGTTAAATGAATAAGTTAGTAAAAGTTAACAAGTTTAATATTTTATTTAAAAGAAGGTTTAGGATCAAATCAAATGCATCAAACTATATTTAACAATAAAAAGAAATATATATATATATATATATATAGACATGCATCAAACTACAAATATGTTTAAAAAAATATGATGTATTATTATTATTTTTTGATGATAAAAACATGATGTATTTTGAAGAAAAAAAGTAGGTAAATATAGCATTTAAAAAGTTAAGGTGGTAGAGTTGGTTAATGATATCTACTTAATTTAAGATAATTTTAAAAGGTGGCAAGTTAATTAAATATAAATGATGAAAAAAATAAAATTAAAGAGGAAATTTAAGAATGAAAATGAAAGAACAAAAATGAAAAAAAAAAGGTTAAGAAAGAGAGAAGCAAAAAAAGAGGGAGGGAAGCATTAAAAAAAAATTTGAACATCACGCGCTGGGTTAACTCGATCGGGTAAACCTGGCGGCCCACATGCTGGGAAGGGCTTTTCCCCTCCCTTCCAGGGCTGATATTGGTAGGCCAAACGTCCCCTTGAAGTACTTGGAAACTCTATAAATAGAGAATTTCACATTCATTTGAGAGGAGACTGAAGATCTAGAAGACAAATGGTTGAGATTTCAAGCTTTAAATTTCCAGAAAGCTTCAAGTATTAAAAGACAATCTTAAAGTTTGAAGCTATACAAAACTTCTCAAAGATTGAAGCTATACAAAGTTTCAAACCTTAAAAGACAATCTTGAAGATCAAAGCTATCTAAACTTCTTGTCTATTTAGGCGATCTTGAAGACTGAAGTATGAAGAAAATACTTAGAGCCTATTTAGGCGGTCTTGAAGGCTCAACCTAAAGAAATTAGACATGAAGCCTATTTAGGTGGTCTTAAAGACAGAAAGTTCTAATATTCTTAAAGAATGAAGCTTTTGTATATCCTTAAAGATCAAGCTGCTAATTTTGTGAAAATTATAAAAAGCTAAAACATCCTAAAGTCTAGCAAATCCAAATTATGAAAATAGAAGTTAACTTAACTCTTCCCACAAGCTGAAGATCTTCAATAAACTATAAGTTGAAGACCTACCTTCAATAAGTTACAAGTCGAAGAACTTTTTATAGTATATAAACTATAAGCCGAAAATCTTCAATAAGCTCAATAAGCTACAAGCTGAAAATCTTCAATAAGCTATAAGTCGAAGACCTTCAATAAGCTTACAAGCTGCTTGTAAGAGTCCTAAGGACAAATTCATTCAAGAACAAGCTACAAAAGACTTCGAGACAATTTTGCATTCGAGAATAAGCTATGAAGCCCTCTCATATTTGTATATGAGAGAGAAAGAAGGAGAGCAACATATGAAAGATCATACCCCACACTTGCACAAATGAAGGTGGAGTTCTCAATTTACAGAGTTTCCATGGATTTCAAATAGGTTTGGGCCTAATCGATTTGAACTTGGTTTTTTTTTAGATAATTTTTTAATTTGGTGTGTGCTAACTAATTGGACTTGACGTATTTTAATTTTTACCAAAATTTCAAATAAATCAACTTTTAATTCATGTTATTTTGGTACAATATTGATTTATAATTTCCCAAAACTTAATTCAATTTCGTCATTAAATTTTTAGGATAATGACTGTCAAAATTTTTATTCCAACAAATATTTTTATTTTGTTATACTAAAAAATAAAATTATAAGTTATGATTTCTTAAAAACAAGTAGCACTTATCAAACATATTTTTGGTTTTTAATTTTTTAACAAATAAAAAATAGTTATCAAACATGTATGATTTTTTTTTTTTTTTTTTTAAGTTATAAAATGGAGTCTAAAATTTGAAATTTATGTTTTAATTTTTAATTATATTAAGAAATATATCATTTTTATTCAATAATATTTGGTAAGAGGAATTCGAATAACCGAATAATTACTAAATTTACAAGATGTCGTTTAAGTTCTACTGTCATTGACTTTCAAATATATATTAGACAATTTTATTATTTTACCATCTAATAAATGTTAATCTAGTACCTACACTAACCCACCAACATGGTTTCCATACATGCTTACATCCAACAATATTAACATATCAAACGATGTGCGATTAAACTTCGATACTGACCGAGTTGAGACATGCATTAGTCTCCGCTTTAATTAAGAATGGTGATCGAATCAAACAAGTATAATCAAATAAATCTAAGGTAAGCGACTTGTTGAATTTGATACTAACAAAGTTAAGGCATGCCAATAAGAGTAGTAGCTCAACGACATCAGTACCTATAGACCACAAAATTATGGATTCGAATTCTCCCACCTCCAGTTATTATAATTTAAAAAAAAAAAAAAAATGAGGCATGCATTAGTCTCTCCTTTGATTCTCGTTAAGGGTGGAATGATAATGATTAAGTGAGGAATCAGAATGAGGAGGAGAATATGAAAGAGAATGATTATGGAGGGAATGATTATTTGTGTATGAAGTGAAGGTAATGATTATGGAGAGAATGATTATTTATGTTTGGGGTGAATGTAATGATTATGAGAAAAATAAAAGAATGAATATGACGAGAATGAAAAATAGTGATGTGGTGTATAAAAAGTTGTTGTAGAAAGAATAAAGAGTAGTTAGAAGGAGAATGAAAAAAGTAATTTTTGAAAAACGTAATTATGGAGGGAATGATTTCTGGTGGCCCAAACACGCGAACCATCTTCATTCCCATTCTTTCAATTCTATTCATATGTTTATCGAAAGGGTTAGTGGACTAGTAATTTTATTTTTTGGCGGTAATCCAGTTGAACATCAAAGTAATGAGTTCGATCTTAAAAATCGATATTTTGGCTCTCATATTATTTAATAGCAGTAGTACCTTCTATGTAAGGTTCGTTGATTTCCTCCACCAATTTATACTAAAAAAAAAAAAAATCTATTCATACTTTTAATTTTTCTTGACTTGAAATTGTCATATATTTATGAATAATACTATATTCATTGCAATTTTAACAATAGAATAACAATTAAAATGATTTTCTAACTTTCTGAATTAAATTTATACCATTTAAAAGTTTAAAGATCCAAGTTTAATAAATTTGAAAGTTTAGACATTAAAAAATTTAGGTTAAAATAAAAGTGGGGTATGTAAAAGGTGATTAGCATGATTTGATTGAGCTCCTTTTTGTTACCATAACATTCATGGTTTCAGACAGATGCTCTCATCATCACACCCCTGACCCCATTCCAACCATCCTTTTAGAAGAATCACAAGAGAAATGAAAAAGAGCTATTATTATTAATTTTGAAAATAAGAAAAGAGCTTTTATAAATGAGATCCAAAAATTAAATGAAAGCATATGGTTACATAAAAAAGGGATGAATGAATCAGAAATGGAGATGGTGGGCCTACCCCCAATTTTTGCCAAATCTTCCTTATTAGTTGCAACTTTGGAAACCATCACTCATTTTCCATGAAATTGATAATCAAGCTTTCCAATGGGACCACAAATCAATGCAAATTGAAAAAAATATCCTCTCAACTCATTAAATTTTAGTTTAGGCTAAATTATAAATAAAAAGTTCTTTTTTTAACAATAAAAAATATTTTAAAAATATTTGAATTGGGTGTAAAATTAACTTTAAACTAGGGAATTTGTAGTAAGTAACAAATTTTAGCATGTGAAAATTTTGGACAAATTTTTCACAATTGTCTTCCTTTAGATTGTTGCCCTTACGACGTCGAAAATAGTGAAATAACTATTTTGTCAATATTTTGCTGCTTTTCTACCGTTTTGGAACATGCCTAGTGAAAATGGTTCGGCATCGCAAAAGTTGTGTCATCGATGAGCACTTGACGAAAGTGTTTTATGTGAGTGCAAAACCCAAATAAAAATGTACCTTAAAAGAAAAAAAAGAAATTCTAACCAATTTGTTGTTTTATATCATTGGATTAGTTGACTGTTTGACCAAATTTACGGTCAAGATTGATCTCAATATAGTCGTTGGTTTGACTTGGGTTTGTTGGAGTTAGTTGATTAACCTTAGTTAATAACAACAAACTGATCTCTTAACTATAGTTAGGTGAAGTCATCTTCAACCTTTCAACAACTATATATAAGTTTGATCTATGTAATTGTCTGATTCATTTTTTTAGAGATTAATTAATAAAATTCTGAATTTTATTTTCATATAGTCGTCGGTATGAGTCGTGAAAGGGATTCGTTCCTGCATTTTAGACATTCTTGAAGACCAGATCATTGTGAAAGATGAATCATGAACTTTGAAGATATGTTAGCAAGATTCGAGATTGAGAAATTTGATGGGAAAGACAATTTTGATATCTGGAAAAGCAAAATCAATGCACTACTAGTCGCGGAGGCTCTGATTAAACCAAGCAAATTGCCAACAATTAAAAATTGGAGATGTTGAAGATTGCATACAATACAATAATTCTTTATCTTTTGGTTAATGCTCTAAAAAGGGTTAGTGAAACTGAAAATGTCTATACTCAATGGACAAATTTGGAAGAGATCTATGTGAATAAAACTCTTTCAAGCAAGCTATTCTTGAAGGAAAGGTTTTTTGGGTTCATCAAAATCCCTAGACGAAAACCTTGATGAATTCACATCAATATCTTAGAGCCTCATCAATGGAGGAGAAAAGGAAGATAGTGAAAACCTATGAATCTGAATATGAATCAAGAAGCCTTGTTCATCAAAGAAAAGCAGTACAAAATCCAAAATTATAGCTAGGAGTCCAAATTTCTGGCAAAGAACTAGAGCCATTCGAAACCAAAGTCTTAGAATGGAAATATTAACAAGTCAAAGTCTTTTTGCAATTAATTACTATCGAAAACCAAGACACTAAATTTATATGCCTAATAATCAAAAGAAAAGGAGAAATTAAAAGCAGCAATAATAAATGTCACATAGGGGTATGAATTAGTAGAAGTCTTGGTGGCTAATGTGATAGAACAAAGAAATGAGGCATGAATTCTTAACTTTTAATGCACTTGCCATATGAATCTTCGTTAATTCGATGTATTTTCTATTAAACATTAATTTGTTTTCTATTTTAGAAAATTCGATCACTTTGATTAAATTTTAGGTTGAGCCACAAAATTAAAAAATGACTATTCCAAAAACTTCTATCAAATAAATTATAAACTTAGTGTAAAAATCAATTTTAAATTTATGAGTGATAAGGGGCAGGATGTATGAAAGGATTAGGGGGGCCATGACCCCACCCAAATTTAAAAATGATGTATTTTACTTATATAAATGAGTCTATGTTACATTTAAATATATACTTTTGTTACACTTGATCCCTCTTTTTTTTTTAATATTCTTTTATAAACAAAGTTTTCATTATTATGACCCTTACAAATTTTTTAGCCCCGAATATTTATGGTCCAGATTCGTCCCAAATGTTACATTTGGCCCTCAATATTTTAATTATATACTTTTGTTACACTTGGCCTCAAATATATACTTTTTTACACAAGGCCCCTCAATTAAATTTTTGTAATACGATAAAAATTAGAATTTGAAGATGAGTAAAATGAAGAAAAATTATATTCTTACAAAAAACAAAAAAACAAAAATTATACCCATGAAAATATTAGGCAACGGAAACAGAACGATTAAAGATTCTACCAGAATACACCTATGGAAATGCGCCACGTGGACGGTTAAAGTCGTACCTTGAACGACGTGTTAGTTTATCTTGCAAATTTATTAATTCATAATTTCTTCTTTCAGAAAAAATCCCAATTACCATTTTCGTAATTCCGGACAATCGAGAAGGGTATTTAATGGGAAAACTCAAAACCTCAATAAACCTCATCCTCTTCACAGGATCAACTGGACCCCACCTATGTCTGTTGTATTAACCAATTAAACGCTACTTAGTCCGAATGAAGACACAAATTACAAAATCAAATGGGACAACAATTTTCACTTCATTTTTTTTTAATGTAAGTTTCCTTTTTTTCTCTTCCCAATGTTGTTTGTTTGCGTGGGTTTGGACTACTTAAGGTATAAACTCGTTTATCAATATAGTCCGAGTTCGAGGTGAGGCGACAAAGTTAAAATTAGTGAGAGGACACGGTCGATATAATGTTTGATATGAAATTGACTTAAATACTATACTGACGTAAAGTTTAGTGGAGTCTAAATTGTAACAATTTATTGTTTAGCATATTTAGAGAACTTTGGATCAAAGTGAATATTTTTTATAGAATACTTGATGACATCTTCTAAGTGATCCAATGAGGTGATTATGATTAAACGATGTTGTATTTAATATAGAGTTTAACACTAAGACGATGATGCTAGATTGGTCTAATTTTATGCTTTAAATTTTACGGACAATGAGTTAGAGTACATCAACTAATATTATTTGTGAAAAGTAATATTAATGAGAAGAAATCAAATGACCACTTTATAGGAGTTTGAACCCATGACTTCTCATGATGATATCATATTAAATTATGTTAAATCAGTAATTAATTAAAAAAGTTTAAACCATAAATTGAAATAAATTTAATTACATCAACTGACATATCGGTATAAATTTATCGAGTAGGTTAGTCGTGAGCCAATTAAGATTCTCACCCGACTTGACCTATAATTGATCCATTTGAAGCGTAGTTCATTTCGCTTGGTCCAATTAACCATGATCCAGCTCTGTACATGGTTTCAAAGTTGGGCTTTAAAAGTTAATTTCAATTCAAAAATTTTCCAACTATAACAAATGTAACCTTCATTATCTTCCTGATTATTATAACAATAACGTCTCTGCCCCTTTTTCTTTTATGATAATTAATGCTAAATCTTATCTAAAATACATTGTTGTACTATAAAAAGGATGAGAGCGACTTTCTAAAATGTGATTCAAATTAATAATTCTGTTAATTGTGATCAGGAACTCAACCACTGCACAAACAAAAATCCTTTTCTTTTTCTTATGACAAAGTTTAAGAAAAAGAAAAAGGGAAAAAGAAAAAAAAAACCCAGATATATGTTGAGGAATTGTAGTGAATAAAGAAATAAACAAATAGTTAGAAATGTAAGATAAAATATATCATGCAACAAAAGCAAGGAAGGTGGAGAGAATCTAGTAATGGGCATTTTATTTGAAAATAGAAGAAAAAAAATGGGGATTAATTTTTATAAAAAAGAGAGTAAAATATGGAAGTGAAGAAAAAGCAGAGAATAAAAAGAGACCAGATGTTGACAAATTTCATGTCACTGTTCTTAGAAGGTCGTTCGTTTTTGTGGAGATTTCTTTTCTGGGATCTCTCTCTCTTCTCTTTTTTACAAAAATTAAAAAATCCAAAAAAAAAAAAATAAAAAAAAAATGGAGAAGCTCTGAAAATTCTCGAGTGGCCCAGCGGATCGAAAATCTCCTCTTTTTTCTTCACCCACATGACGATCTAACCTCTTTCTTAACACACCCACTTTGTTTTCTTTACTTTGATGATTCTTTGAGAGTTTCGGACTCTAAATGCTTGAATCCGTTAAGGGTTCTTGACCTCTCCAATCGGGCGATGTGGGTTTAAGGTAATTTTCCCATTTATTCGTTTTTTAATTTCATTTATGGGTTTCTGTTCGATTTCGATTATACCCTTAATTTCATAGGTTTTTGTTTATTTTTTGTCTTGATTTTGTGTTCTACTTTGCTCCTATGGTTCTGACCCCTTAACCATTTGGTTGTCTTGATTTTGCCCTGTGCATTTTCTTTTTCTAATTATGCGTTTTTACTTGTGAACTGTTTCTCAATTATAATTTTGGGGATTTTATTGCTTGCTTTTGCCTGCTGATTGTTGTGGATTGTGTTTTGTGCATTTGGGAATTTGTTTGTTCAGATTTGGAGATGATGCTACTGTTTGGTTTCTCTGCTGGGTTTGTGGTTTTGGGGAGAATTGAATTTTTTGTTTTGATCATAATCTTGTTTTTGGTACTGGATTTTCTGTTGAGCTGGGGAAGATTTGATTGCACTTGGGCTTTGATTTTTTGAGTGTCTTTTTTCTCAAAGATTTTAAAGCATTCGGTTCTTCCTGCTTTAAATTCAAGATATGGGGCTAATTTACTTGTTCTGATTAACTATAAATTCGAGAGGGTACTTTGATGATTCATTGCTCAATTTTTTGTACTATAGTTGGAATTAATAGCTTCATTAGTTTATGGTTGATGTCTTGTTGCAAAGCTTTATCGAGCCAGCTTGTGAAAACTCGTGTAGAACTTACTATGATCCGTGGTCTTGTGCTTTACATAGTTGGTTTAGTGGAGTTTGGGTAAGATTTGTGTATATATTGTGAAAACTCGTGTAGAACTTACTATGCCACTACCTATTACTTGACACTGAATTTCTTGAGAGCATATTTTCTGCAATAGTTAATTTCCCAACTCATTTGTGTACAAAATTCATTATCCACTCCGATTATTGTGTTGCTTTAGAGTGGCAACTGTGCATGGTTGCTGGCTATCAAACTGATTAAAGGAATATCTTCAGGTCTTGGATATACTAATTTGGCTACCATTGTGTTAAATACTGGTAGCTTTATTTCCTTGTCGATTACTAAACAGTTTATTCCGATGTTCTTGGTCATCAGAGCAATTTATCTTAGTTACTTATTCCAAAAAAATCAGAGCAGTTTCTTTCTTTGTGCCAAAGCTAGTTGCTCAGATATGGTAGTAAGAGGGCAACTGTTTGATCCTGCACTTGAAAATGTGCATTGTTAGTTAGGTCGTGGCAATCGACAAACATGATTTCTTTGATAAGCTTATTGCAATTGAAATTTTTTTTACCACAGGGACGTACAGCTATATATGTTTTGGAACTGTAGAAATGAATGTAATTGCCATAACACGATTGCTGTCTCTCATTCTTAGATTTTATAAAGGTACCTTCTATAAGATTAAGAGCCAACTGGTCGGACGAGAATCCCAATTTTAGCTTTTATTTTCATTTCATTCACAATCTTTGATTGGAAATACCTACAAGTTGCCCCATCTCATAAACTTTTCTTTTGGGAGATTATTCTCATCTCTGGAGTCATTTGATCCCTATATCTGAAGCATCTTTTGGGTCTTACCATACGCAACCAGACCACAAGTGATCATTCTTGGGTTGGTATAAGCTTCACAAGAAACCTGTAGTACTTGGATAATATGGAATATTCAGATCCGAAACTAGTACACGATATTCTTGCAGGATGTCTATAAAGTTGAGCCTACAGGGTGTAATCTCGATGTTTAAAATGGAAGGATGGTGGGATTTTGTTTGCAAGGAATATCCTTCAGGGTTTGTAGGAAGGAAACATTCGATTCTGCGAGGCATGAGCTGGACTAAAAGATTACCAGCACCTTAGAGAATAGGAGAAGCAATAGTGTTAGGGAAAACAAAAATACGAGAGCCTTCATCCTCGTATTAAAGTACCCACTCAGGACTTCATTTTTTCACCCTTACTGAGAAAAATTGTTCAAATATTAGTCTTTTTGTTACCATACAGATATCAAGTTTATCTCGTTTCTCTGGTCCTAAACCCAATCTGTCCCCACCATTTGTATACTCAAGTTGATGATCATCAGTTTTGTAGTTAAAGACCCATGCCCTCCTTGTGTTTGGCATGACTATTGCTTTTAGCTTAGAATTTTTTTCTTCCAGTGAGGGATGCGCTCTTATGAATACTGTCTAATAAATCCAATACAGTTCTGCTTCTTTAGATTTGGTAATAGTTATGTTCCTAATAAGCTCGACTCTGCTCATCATGAAAACATAATAATTCAATGAATCTTCATTGACTCAGGAATGGGAACAAAAGTGCAGTATGAAAGTTATTTGCCAGGATATCACTCAATGAGGGATCTAAATGAAGATTCTCATGGTTGTAGCTGGCCCTTATATTACAGTGAAAAAGCGTGTCAGAACGGCCAATATTACAATGGAATTTTGCCAAGAGCTACGTCAGATGCATATCTCGGCTGTGATAGAGATGCTGTGAAGAGGACAATGCTTGATCATGAAGCCATATTCAAGAACCAGGTAATATTCGTTCTCAGTGTTCCTTTAAACTGCTGTTGTTATGCTCGCATTGTTTTTTGAGTTTCTTTTTTCATCTTTTGTCATCAAGCAGGTCCGTGAGCTGCATCGGTTATATATAAAACAAAGAGAATTAATGAACGATATTAAAAGATCAGAACACAGACACTCAATACCAATAGACATATCATTCTCATCTAGTCCTCTAGCATCTCAAAATACTCCTGATGTTGCAAGGAAATGGCATCTCCCAAGCGCCCCTCTTTCAATTTCTTCCAGTGGTGGACCATCTGTACCTGGCGTTGAAGATGTAAAATCATCTTTAAGTTCTTTGAAAGAAAAGAACAGAAGCGACGGTCTCTTACTATCCCAAAATGGAACTAGTTCAAAAGATTGTGAGGTACTAGAATCAAGACCCTCGAAGTTTAAGAGGAAAACGTTCGATCTTCAGCTTCCAGCAGATGAGTACATTGATAGCGAAGAAGAGGAGGTATTTCATGATGAAAAAGTGCCTCCCAAGTTGGGTAGCTATTCAGGTGGTAACAATAAATTTGAGACTCCGAGTTGTGTGCCGGCAAATTTGTATGTGAATCCTAGCGAAAGAAGTAGTGGCCAAGGTGCTAGTTTGAGGTCAGACTCGTGTTTATGGAACAGATGTGGTTTGGCTGACTTAAATGAGCCCGTTCAGGTCGAAGAGACAAATGGATCCAATTTTTTTGATCTTCCTAGTGCTCGTGATTCTAGAAATGTGGATAGTCAATGCCCAGTTCTATTGTCTACGAAGCAAGAAATATTTTTGTACTCCAATAATGAAGGTGGACATGCAACAAATAAAAATTTGTATATTGAGAATGATAGAAGAGAGGCATTCCCTAACATCTTTGGAGCAGGTATTATTTCTTCTTTATATTACAGGAACCTTCTTAAAATTTTCATGCAAGGGTTTTTGCTATTCCCTCAACTTTGTCAGTTTACCTGATTTGTAGATGGATTTCTCATCTTGTAACCATTACAGCAACCTCATATTTAATGCGTTCAGTATATAAGAAGAAAAAGAACACATGAAATCTGAAAAACTGATAACTCTGTACCCTTGGTGGTGGCTAACTATATTAACTAGAAATCTTGACTTGGAATAGCTTAGGCTTATGAACCTAGCAGTAGTTTGATTTATCCCTTGTATTTATTGCCCTTTGACTTATTTTGTTTCAGGACATAGCAAGGACAGCAATAAACCGTTTACTCGTGGTCAGATGGAAAAATTCCATTTATCTTCTAATCCAATTCAAGTTCCACTTAACAAGTTTCATGAACTTCCAGTCTGCTATCTCAAAGATAAAAGCAAGGTTCAACAGGAGCTGGTCAGGCCAGATTTGCAATTATCCAAAAGAAGTTATGAAATGTCCAACACTGGGGATCCTAGTTATCCTTTTGCTTCTCAGATATCTCGTACATATCCGATTGTTTCTTCTTCAGACATGGGCAAGTCTTGGGCTCCCTCCAATTCACCTTGGGAAAAACCAAATGGAAAGTCCACATCATTTCATGCACAGCAGTGTTTGAAATCGTCTGCTGCTGTTCACAAGAGTTTTCCTACATCGGCTCAGAGCAATGGAATTTTTGGAGATAAATGGCATTTGAGTAATGACTCTAGATCCAAACCCGGGTCTGGTTGTGAAACTCCGTACCAGAATGGATTTTCTCTTGGGTCTACCTCCGGTTCCAAAGGAGGAGTTCTCTCCCCTACCATAAGGCACGGCCACGTGACGGACTACTACAAGGGCTCCGGTTGTGTGGGCACGAATTCTCCAAAAGGCATAAACTTGAATGTAGCACTCTCAAAAAGTTTGTCTAATGAGGCAGGTCAACAACCATATTTCAGGACGGGAGAGGCAGAACAGAAGAATGAGGATCATCATAATATAGTACCATGGTCAAGAGCTGTACCTCTTACTAAGAATGAAACAGTCAATTCAAAAAGATTCCCTGTGACTGGAGAGCTTAGTTTTGTGCTTTCTCCAAAGAATCCATTTTCTGACAGAAGTGAAACTGAAAATGGCGGTAAAGTTCTATTTTATCCGTACATCGAGTCTAATTCACATTGTAGTAACAACATTGAGCCCAGATTGTCGGATGGATGCCAAAGTAACAGGAAACTTCTTGGGTTTCCCATTTTTGAAGGGCCACACATTTCTAAGGATAAATCGTTTTCTCTTCCATCCCCATCAGTACCTCTTCCTAATCCATCTGAGAATCTGGTGAAAGATGACCAGAAAACTAGAGTACTTGATATCAATTTGCCTTGTGATACTTCAGTTTTCGAGTCAGATAATTCTACTACAGGTGCTCTGATTGTCGAGAATGGAAAGGACACTAAGACCTCTACTGTTAGAGTTGATATTGATTTGAACTCGTGTGTCAACGATGAAGAAACACCTATGACACCTCTACCCCTGGCTTCTCAAAGTGCCAAGGAAAAGTTCGTGATAGAGATAGATTTGGAAACCCCTGCAATGCCCGAGACTGAAGACAGCATAATTGCAGAAGAAAAATTTGAAGAGAAACGAAATGAACAGAAACCACAATCTCCTCAGCATAAGGCTGTTGATGTTCAGGACGATCTAATGGCTGTAGCAGCAGAGGCAATAGTTGCCATCGCTTTTTGTGGTCCTTTGTGCCATTTGGATGATATTGTTAGCAATACGTCGGAAGATTCTTCAAGTGACCTCCTAAATTGGTTCGCCGAGATAGTTTCCGCACAAGGAGATGATGTTCAGACCAATTCTGACACTGTATTGAGGGCCAAAGATGGCAGGGATAATGAGGAATCCACTATGAGAGGGATTGATCACTTTGAACAAATGACTCTGACGCTAGTGGAGGTTGGTGAAGAAGACTATATGCCCAACCCCCTTGTTCCGGAAAATATGGAAATTGAAGATGCCGGAACGAATTTGTTGCAAAATCGGCCCCGAAAGGGCCAGGCAAGGAGAGGTAGGCAACGAAGGGACTTTCAGAGGGACATCCTTCCAGGCCTTTCTTCTCTATCAAGGCATGAGGTTACAGAAGATCTTCAAACATTTGGTGGCCTAATGCAAGCGACGGGCCACTCTTGGAATTCCAGAGTTACGAGGAGGAACTCTACGAGAAATGGTTGTGGTAGGGGAAGGCGACGAACCGTGATCAGTCCCCCACCCCCAGTGCATTCAACATGTAATCAGCTGATACAGCAACTAAGTAACTTTGAAATGGGTCTTGAGGATGGAAGCCTGACTGGTTGGGGCAAGACAACTAGACGGCCCCGTCGACAGAGATGCCCGGCCGGTAACCCTCCATCCGTTCCCTTAACTTAATCAAAGGTGGTAGGAGGCTTTGATTTATTAATTGAGCATTATGTTATAGAGGAAAGCTGGGAAGTTTATTTGTATGGCTTTAGATTGAGATGTAAGATCCATGGAGCACAACCCCCCTTGCTCTCTCTTTGTACATTTGATAGCTGAAGATTTGGGTTCTTATCTCTCTTTGGGTGTTTGCCAATTCTGTATTATTCATAAATAATGCTGCATGATTTGTTCCTGGATATAGCACCAGAGTTCCTAAACCTGTGAGCCTAATTGACACATTGCTATGGGTTTTGACATGGATTCTGTTTTGATCTCTTGATGTGCTAATCTTTTCTGCTTCTACTGCATGAGGATCGCTCGAGTTTCGACGAGAGAGAGCTCGACTGATGAAAAGATCGCAGTTTTAACAGGGTTCATGTATTCCAATTCTAGGTGAAAGGAGACAGACCTTTCATCTATCTGATAAAGATTAAAGCTCTAGCTTCTAAAATTACTTTTCTGAAGTCATTACAGAGCATTCAAATCCTGATATTGGATTCACAAAAATTTCACTCAGAAGACATTTTAAGTTATATTGGTTACTGTATCATAGAACTCACTGAAGACAAGTTTTTTATATAATTTTGGTTGAGTTGCTGATTGACAATACAAGCATAACACAATTGGTTAAATATAGTTATAAATTTGGATCAAATGGGGGGAGAGTGAGGCACACGCGCGGGGGAAGAAAGTGGATTAGAAGAAGTGAAGGGGAAGATCTGGGCATGTCGGTGGCGAAGTGGATTTGGTGGTACAGACAGTTTCCTAATATATAAATGATTGGGTCCCACCTAAGCTGTTGCACTCCAATCACATTCTTTCTTTTCCTTATTCTCCTCACCCTATCTGTCCTTTACTTCCCACGCTTATGTCACGTGCTCCCCCCTTTTCCATTTAATCATCTTTACTTACTACTATCACATTTCATAATTGCATTTCCTTATTTTTATTAATTTGTTGTTAGATCTTCTGTTTTTAAATTTAATGAGCCAGATATGTTGGTCTTACATCTCTTTGAATTTTTTTAGTTAACATTTGAAATGGAGAGATTTGAACATGAAGCAGACATACTAATTATTGATAAATAATGTTTATGTTGGGAGTATAAATAAAGAAATGTAATCTCGCATTAATTAAATAAAAGATAGATCGTAGGCTTGTAAGAAAAGGCAAATCTTTTCATTAGTTTAAGGCCTTTTATGTGAAACAAAAACTAAAGAGAGTTTATATCCAAAATATATTATAGTAATGTGGAGATTTTTCGAACGTTTATTGTTCCTTAACCGCTCATTTAAGTAGATAAAAAATTGCATGTGATGGATCAATTATACATTTAATAAGTGAGTGCATGTACAATGCTATTAAACCACGCATTCATTGATTGTCACTTGTTTGTCCAACACAAAATAATGGGCCCAAAAAACCAATTAGGCCAAGGCCTATAGCGCCCAAGCCAACATGGAAGCCCATGAAGAACTCTTTAAATAGAGAGCACTTCCTTCGAGGGGCAAAAATTTTTACTCTTCAAAAGCTTAGTGAGAACTCTACAAATATTAGAGTAAGCACTTTGACCATTTCCTCTACAAATCTTAAGATAGTTACACACTATATTCTTTAATGGAACTGTATGCACCTGAGAAGGAAACAACATTCTTCCAGGACTATATATGATAAAGACAGTTGTGCACAAAGTTCGTCAAGAGAATTGTACGCATCTTAGATAGAAATAATACTCTTCAAAGACCATACAAATATATCGAAGACAATTTCGAACAACCATACGCATCTGAGAAGGAAACAACATTCTTCCAAATCCATATATATATTGAATACATTTGTGTACTACGTTCTTCAAGAGAACTCTACACATTTGAGAAGGAAGAAAAATTCTTCTAGGTCCATATAATTTGAAGGCATTTTCATATTACGTTCTTCAAGAGAAGCGTACGCATCTAAGAAGGAAGCCACATTCTTTAAAGTCCATATAATTTAAAGACTACTGCACACTATGTTCTTCAAAAGAACCATACACATGTGAGACAAAACATTATTCTAAGTCCACAATTCTAAGACATTTGCATACTACGCTTGTCAAGTGAAGTGCACGCATATAAAGAAAAGAATAATAAACACTTCTTGAAACAAACTTTTGAAGACTTTCAAAATTTCAAAACTCGAGACTATAAAGATCAATTGAGACAAGTCATTCTCGAAAATAAGTTGTGAAGTCCTCAAGACATATCATTATTGACAATAAGTTATAAAACCCTCAAGACAAACTAACATCGAGAATAAGTCCAAAGCCTTCAAAATATTTGTATATGAGAAAGAAAGAATCAGAGGTACATATGAGAAATTGTACTCCATACTCGTGCATATTCAAATCAATACAAGTATAAATTTATATTTATACGTACCTTGCCTAAATCTTCTGCGTCGAAATCTCATGTGAACAAAAAGAATCTAGGTGAATAGGTTGTACATTGTCACATGGGAATTAGGTCTTAAATTTTGACAGATACAAATAAGTAAGTAAAAGTTAGTTAATGTAATCCAGTTATAAATTAAACTTTGTTCATATTTTTTTCTTTCAAAATAATCATGCTATTTTTCTTCTCCTCCTCGTTTCCAAAAGCTTCTTTTCACATTGTCTCGTTGTTTGTTTCATAATCCAAAATTTCAATAGAACGAACTCTCCATATCTTTTCATTTTGAACCTCATAAAGATTTATTATTATTATTATTAATTTTTTTTTTTGAGAATAACCTCACTAGAGATTCTCGTATAGAAGATATAGACGATGATTTGGACCTCCTTTACATAGATGGGTATCTAACATTCTCATGGTAAAGGATTCTATTCACGATTTTGCTCTATATTTTTCTATTTTACCTAATTTCTTTGATCAATTTACTAACTCATCGTTTTTTATAATTTTATATTTAAAATAATTTTGTTAACTTTTCTGATGAATTTTGTTGTAAAATAAGGAAAACAAATTTTTAGTGGTTGGCCATGTTTATGTTTGTTATATATATTTCAAAATTCGACTTTTTTATTTGACATTTCAATAATGTTTAAATTTAGTGCTTGAAGTAATAAAACCGTAACCTATTTCAAAGTACTAAATTTAAGTTGAATGTTGACTAATAAAATAATTTTCAATTCAATTTGTGGGCTTGATATAAATTTTATTTATTTATAATGAGAATTAAATAATAAAAAAAGAAACTTAATGACTTCATCTTATTTTACTACCTTAAAGTGTGGCTTAAGGAAATAATCATTTTTGAACAATTTTGTCCTTAAGCTAACTTATAATTTACATATACACCATTGAAGTTTAATTATAAAAAAGGCTTTTAAGAATGAGTTGATCTAATTTAAAAAAAAAATGAAGTTGAAAATTCACCTACGTATGGGTTTGAAATTCACCCACCTATACTTTAAATGATTATTAAATTGTCTTAACATTTAATAAAGAAAACATAATTCCCACTTCTTTCTAGTAACTACACACCCTTTCATTATCTCTTTATGTGGAAGTTGCTTTTTTATTCAAATGTATTTCTCTTTATAGTTTTGTAACCACTAATATGCAATTTAATTTTCTTTTTCATAACATTTTTTCTTTAAATTATTAAGTTCTCCTCCCACCCATTCACATTTTATGAATTTACTATCATCATCATTTAATTATATTTATAGTATTGTATTTTTAGATTTAGAATCCTAAAAGTTTTGCAACATCCATATTTTCTACAACTATAAAAAGGCATGTGTCTTCTACCTTTTTTCTAAACAAGAATTAGTTGACATTTTTATAGTTTTCTTATTCTTCAATCTTTTCTTTTATTCTTTTTTCAATCTCTCAATTATTTATTGCATTATTTAATCTAACATTATCTTTCTTTTATTTATTGCAGTTTCTATTTTTTGTAGTTAAAACCGCTTGAAGACATATAAAAATGAAAATTGATGATGATATTGCGTTGTTTTAAGTTTAAACTCAAGGTTAGAAAAAAAAAATGATAGTATAAGATTCTTATTTTTGAAATTTTTCTTTTTAATAACCTGGGAATTTGGAGCTTCGCTCCACTAAACTCATCGGCATAATTGCTATAAAATTTGATTTCTATGATTTTATGTTTTGAAACATAAATATTATTTTATTTTACAATTTTAAAATTATTCAGTAGGTAGTGATGATACATGTTATCTTTTTTTAAAATTGTTTTTAGCATTAATTTCTTATACTTGTTGATCTTTCCTTCTCAAATTCAAGACAATGCTAAACACGATGACAAATCATAATTGTGATTAGTAAGAAATTATTTGATATGCCAATAAGAGCAGTTACTCAACATCATTTGTATACACCTAATGACCTAGAGGTCTTGGATTGGAGTTAGAGGTGTTCATTTTCCCCGTGGGGACCCGCCCCTAACGGGGCCGGGGACGGGGGGGGGGGGGGTGGGGAATTCCCCGTGCTTTAATCGGGGCCGGGGAAATTTCTAGATCTT
>JBBMKA010000003.1:3454794-3480739 GCA_037833695.1 Sechiopsis laciniata | reverse complement strand
AGTATTTATAATAAAATATAATTTATTTATAATATAATGTTTCTTAAATTATTAACCTTGAATATTCATTTGTTTGGATAATAAATTAAAACCTTAACCCTTTTAATAAATATAGGATTTTGTAGATAATTAATTTAACTAAGATTTAAGGATAAAAATATGATATTATACAAAAATGATTACAACCTAACAAAATCTATGTATATATTTATTATAAAAATAGAATTATGAGATAAATTTAAATTTTAAAATTTAAAATTCATTTTTTTTAGTTAGATCATATGTTGTTTTTTTTTTTTTTTTTTTTGAGAATAAACATATGTTATAATTAAAAGAGCATGTTAATCGTATTAAGATACAATTAATAAAATTTAGTTTTAATGTACGAGAGTTACAAAGAACATTAATTTTGTTATTATACAATTCTTTTTAGTATATGATTATATAATAACGGTTGAATTATTAGAAAATTAGAAATTTTAGAAAATAATAATAATTAGATTTATTTTTAAATGAATTTGAAGAAATAAAACATGATCACGATGAAAGAAATTATTTTATAGAATTAACTAAAATTATTAAAAAAAAAAATAATGATCTGATAGTTAAAAAGTGACAGAGAGAGAATAGTAGGCATGCTCAGTCTCTTGTGGAGTAATCATTGGAGTCTTGTTAATATTTTGCCTATGTGGTCAATAAGATAAAAGGGTTTGACCAATTTTAATGAATGTGGTTGTCTTAACTTTTAGATTTTTTTTTTTTTTTTTTTCTGATATCAATGCATTTTTAGAAGAAGAATATTTGCATGTTCCTATGAGGCAATTAAGGTGGCTAAATCTTAATTATTATTTTTTTCTTTTTTTTTTTTAATTGATTATTTTACAAAAAGTTTTAAAAAGAGATCCGTTACAAAAAGTTAGATATCAATGTGGTTATCTTTTTTATAATAGTCCTTGTGTATCCGTGGCCTGAGTATTGGCTCTCTCTGTACAATTTGCTACAGACTCTACTATTTATTGAGGTCCTCTCATTCAATAATATTCACCAAGATTACAGAGTATTCTCCTCTTCCTTTCTTTGCCTTCTCTGTGTGAAACAAACTGTGACCAACACAAACAAACAGTAAGAAATGTTAAGCTCCAAAATCTGCAAATAGACATTTTCTAGTTGTTGTCTCTTCAAGCACTTCATTGGATGAGCGTTTAGGCTCGAACAAAAAGGAGCCTATCAAACAAGTCACAAACTTCAAAGGATGATCACTTTGGAGTTGGAAGATTCGAACCCATAACTTCTTGGTCAAGAGATGTACACTAATGTTATTGAGCAACTGCTCTTGTTGGCACAAGGGGTGATTATTTGGCCCGAGAATTCGAGCAAGCATGTTGAGAAGACAAGAAAAAATGAGTTAGAAATTATTGATAAAATAAAAAAATAAAAAATAAAAAAATCAAATCCTCAGGCTTTGAAACCTCTCGATCAAACCTGCCATAATTCATATAGCTCTTTCAATTCCATAAAACAATTAAATGTTTAGATTTGTGTTCCACATATAAATTTAAAACATTATAATCCCATAGAAAAATCCTCTCTTGATGGTACTCAAACTTGAAAAAAATTAGAGAAGTTAAACAAGATAGCTAGGGAACATAGAGATCACGCTCTGACTACAAATATGCACTATTTTATGGTATTTGAGAGTAGACTCTACCTTCTTTGCATAAAGTAGAATCTAAATTAATATAAAAAAAATCAAACGATTGTCAAACAGTCGGGACCTAAATGGTTGTCAAACGAGAAATGAACAGAGTGGTCCCAAAGGGATCATTCATAATCAGTTATTAGATGAAATAATAGTTTAGAATTGAAAAAAGAAAGCAAACCATAATTGATGAAATTGAGATAGGAAGGAAGTGAACAGAGTGCTCCCAAAGGGGTGACCTGAGAACACAAATACCATTTTGAATTTTAAATCAAAATTCAATTTGTGTTCTCTGCTTCACTCCTCTGGAATTACCAATCTGTTTGTTACCTACTCTCCCTTTCTTTTTCTTTCTCTTTTTAAATATCAAAACCTCATATTCCCATAATGTGCTCATTCTCTCAACACTCCAAAATGTCCTCATCATCTCCACATTTGGGTTTTTTTTCCCCTAAATACCCCTGTCATTTCATTACTTCCAGGAATACCCTCCCATTAATGACTTGGATAAGCATTCTAATTTTAAAATGTGTTTAGTTGATCCTTAAGATTAACACTCCATTTGTTATATGTTATTCTTACTTATTTGGATAGTTTCACAATGAATTTTGTGAGCTTTATGTGTTTTTATGTTTTTTTTTTTTTAGATATCAAAGCAATTAAGTAAAATCAGAGATTTGGGAGGTATTAATTTAGGTATTAATTTAGGAGTTAACTTAAAGAAGAATGAAGATTCAAGTTAAAGAACTCGAGGAGACAGAGTCGCAGAATAAGCCAAGAACGCTATGAAGACATCATTGAGACGTTGTTCACTATGCCTAAACACTTATATTATTTGGGTCAACCATGTTTATAAATAATTCTGTAAAATAAAAATTGAAATAAAAAAATAATAATAATAAATTAATTATCATTTATCTAGTAATTAATTTCTTACATGTTTACTTTTGATCTGAAAATTCTATGATCAAATAAATTATTAAGTAAAAATAGTTGAAATATACATGAACTAACCAGAAGATCGACTTTTTAAGATCCAATAGTTAACTTTTGTGTTGTAAATGCTTTTTCAGTGGGTCGAAATTCACACTCAAAGCCCATTTCTAAAATGGGCCAAGCCCAAATCAGGCCCGTAAGTACTGGGCTTGCCGACATAGTCGTATTTTGGAGTATATTTATGATATTAAATATGAAAACTGACAACACCCACGTAACCCCACACACTGAAGATATTTTAAAAGCTTTCCCTGTTCCACAATTGGTTGAAACAATATCTGCAACTCCCTTCAATTTTCAACCACTCATTTTCAAAACTTTAATTTTTTTCGTTTTCTTTTTTCTTCTTACTAATATCCATATCCACTTTCCTTTTATTAAAATAATAATACAATTACATACCCACTTTCTTCTTTTTTTTACACCACCATATTATTAGGTTTAGGTAAAATAACATTTTTGTTCATGAATTTTAACATTTTTGGTTGGTTCTTAAATTTCCAAAAATCTAATTTTAGTTCTTAAATTTTGAGAGTTTGATCTATTTTAATACATTAATTTTCAAAATTCAATTTTAATCTTTGTACTTAAAAAAAAAAAAAAAAAAAAAACTTTAAATTGACTTCTATATTAAATTTAAAATTAATATTTATCAAAACAATAAAATGTGAATATATTTTTAAAATTTATAAAAAAAATATGGTAATATTTTTAAAAAAAAATAAACATACAAAAAATTAAAATTTGAAAGTTAAAAAGTTAAAACTGAAAACTCAAAATTAAATTAATAATTTAAAAATATAAAGATTAAAATGAAACAAAGGTGAAAAGGCAAAACTATTATTTTACCCTATCAATTATTTACTTTTAAGTTAAATGCATATCAATTATTTAGGCTGAGACCGGCTACCACTACCCATTTTGGCCCTCTATATAATGAGAGCATGAACATAAATCTCCTTCAAAAAAATAAAATAAAATAAATCCAAATCCATTAACCGTTTCCAATTTTGTATCCATTTTCAGAACACCATGAACTTCTTGTCTAAACTCGGCGGCTCCACCGACAAGCCAGACGACCAAAATCCAGACCACCACAAGTCATCGGCCTCCGACCTCCTGTCCAGCGCCAGGCTGGTCGCCGACGCCGCCAAATCCTCTTTCGGCGGGAGCGGCGCCGAGGGTCACGACGTCGACAAGGGCAAAGTCGCCGGAGCTACCGCCGATCTCCTCGGAGCCGCTTCCGATTACGGCAAATTGGATGAGACCCAGGGCGTTGGTAAATATGTTGACCAGGCTGAGAACTATCTCGATAAGTATGCAAAATCTCAGTCTGCTCCACATGCCGACCCGAAACCGGCCGAACCGAAACCAGCCGAGCCGATACCGGCTGAGCCACCGAAGGCAGAGGAGCCCAAGGACGATGGGGGATCTGGATTTGGGGGTTATGTGAAGATGGCTGAAGGTTTCTTGAAGTAATGACCTTTTTATTTTGCAATTGGGTCTTTTATTTTGTTGTTGTTGTGTTTTTGTGCAATTCTGTAAATAAAGGTTTGCATTTCCTGCTAAACCTATGATGAATTTGTGTGTTCCTAGACTAGACTAGACTACCAGTTTATGTTCTAATGTTCTCTATTTGTGTTCCTTGTTTAATCCAAGTGTTTTGTTGTTTTTCTTTCCTACTCAAATAATTTCTCCAAATTCTAGCAATGAAAACAGAGTAAAACAGAGAACCCATCTGAAACCAATATGGTTTATTGATTATTCTTGTTGAGAAAGCAAAAATAAAGTAGTCAAACCATTCAATTTTGATGGTCAACTAAGATACAATGAAGTTTGATGATGGAGAAAGTATTAAAGAAATATGTTTTCTCACTTTACTTCATATATTTATCATTTTTGGTCTAAAGTCTTGGAACTGATTTCTAGTTTTCTCAGAGCTTAGATTTAGTTTCTTTTTTTTTCTTCTTTTTCTTTTTTTGACAAGTCTATATCTAGAAAAAAAGAACATACTTCCAATTACTAAAGTCTCTAATTTCTCAGACCTTAGAGTTACTTTCTATTTCTATTTACCATTCGATTTTTTTTTTTTAGATTTAGTTTCTATTTCTAGAAAGTCTCTCAAATGTCATTTACATGATTTTTTTTTTCTTTTTTGGAATTCATGATTAGGATGAATAGGTCTCAAATGAATTTTATTTGCTTAAGTTGGTTTCAATTAGGCCTCTCAAATTATTTATATTTTTCTCTATTTATCATGTATGGTAAGTGCAGTTAAGCTTTGATTTGCTGAAAATGGAACCACAATCAAACTAAGAAAAAAAGGAAAGAACATACATCCAATTACTAAAGAATGAAATAACAAACCAATGCTAAAGATAGAAAATAAAAAGAAACAAATCTGACTTCCCTAACCAAAACCCCTAACATAAGAAATGCAAAATCTAAACTGATAAACCCCTGGGGAATTTAGGCACAAGCAGAAGCTTTGAAGTCTTTGATGCTAACAAAGACATAAGAATAAGGAGCAACCGACACGGCGGAAGTAGGATTGACAAGAATGGGCTTCATGTCAGGAATGTCTAAGCTTGATGTAAGTTGAAGAGGAACTCCATTCAAAAGCATAACATCACTTTGAATATCACCACCTTTTGGAGTCAAATGATACTCTTCTCTTGGCTGCAACACGCCTCCAACAAAGTTCGGATAGATGTTTCGGTCGTTCACGATGTTCACATCGAAATAGGTCGAATTCGACATGTTGATTACAAGAACCGTGACACCATTCTGAAAAATAAATTCAAAAAAGAATTAATCAAGGACATACAATTTGGTTGAAATCCAAAATAACAAAGATTTTCATGAGGATTAATTTACATTGTTTTTGGTGCAGTGAGAATAGACACGAAGATATGGAGAGTTGTCGTGTGAGGCTGAGAGAACCTTCTTTCCCATCAATCTGTGCCATAGAAGTGCACTGTTTTTCCAACAACAAAATGATTAGTAATAATTAGAATCTTAAACACGAGTAGTCCAGCCGTTGAGGCAGGCACGGGGCGTTTGAGGCATCTCGTGTTCGAGACCGCCTGAAGTGCTTAAAATAGAATACGAAAACCAACCTGTAATAATCTGGATTAGGGATGAAAGTGGTGGTGTTAAGCAAAGCATAGTTTCCACCAATCAAAGCCTGTCTGCAGTAAACTTGGTGTTCGAATGTGGCAGTCATACCCAATTGATCCAAATACCTTAATTAATAATTCAAATGATAAACACAATTAGTTATCTAATTAAACTAATCAACACAATTATGAATGATTAATGAAACAGAGTTGAAACTAAACCAGAAGCCATCAGCAAAGGTGTGAGAAACAGTTTTGCCACCACTGTTATAAGCGCCACCAGATTCACCAACCCATGGCTTCGACCACGGCGCAAAGCTCTTCAAAACCTCGGCAGCTTCCTTGAAGGTTTGAGCAATTTGGTCCAAGAAATAGGGATCTTGAATCTTGTTGATAAGATCAGGATCAACACCTACAAATCACAGATACAAATTGAATTGCTTTTGAATATCAAAATTTAGGGAATAAAATGAAGAACCCATTTGTTATATTTACCTGCACCAAGATTGTAAATATGGTGGGTGATTCCAGTGACAGCATTTGGGTCAGTGTTTTGGAGGAATGTTTGGAACCATTCTCTGTCAAAGAAACCAGCAGGGCCTAGAATTTGCGGTCTGTTGTTTGGATCAGGATAAACTTCTTCAACCACTTGTCTCATGACAGTGATGTCTTTGCCATATTGAGCAGGGTCAAGCCTTGCTGAAACTCCATCAGCACTCAACTCATTACCTGTTTAGTCAAACCAAAATTAGTCAAACCAAAATAATTTGATGAAATTAGTACAAAAAAGGTAAGGTTTTGAGACATACCCAGTTCATAAGAATCAATTTTGTGTCCTCTATTGGCAGTATATTTGATGAAATCTCGAGCATTACGAGGATCCCAATCACCAACCCAGTTGATAGTTCCATCATTGGCTGGTTTTTTCCCCTTCAAAGCATTCAAACCAAACGTGATCCGAGCTCTGCCAACCAAAAGAAAAAACATTAAGATTTCATTATGTTGTTGCTTTTAAGGATGTTTTTGTTTGCACTTACGATGTTTTGTTGAAGAAATTGCAAAGCTCGTTCCATCTAGCCATGTGGAAACAACCTTCACTGAATCCAAACAACCCATCTTTTTGTTTCTTCATTGGTGTGCAATTCCTCACTCCACTTCCAACTCTGTAAGTGATCTGATCTTGAACGGACCCTCCAATTCTAATTCTCAAAGGATTGAACTCTGAAAAAAGTTTATAACAAACAGTCAAATCAGTAAACCCCATTAAATATTTTCGATTCAAAACACAAAATACCAACCCTTGATTGCATTTTGCAGGATCACATTCTGCAGATCCTGTGACCAAAAAAACAAAACATTGAATTGATGGTCATAACAAAAAAGCAACCAAATGAAAAAGTTAATTAAAAAAAAAAAAACAATACCAAATTGAGAAGGCCAGCCTTTCCCCAAGGACATTGATTGTAATCACATTTATCTGAGGGCCACCAATCAAGAGTGGCACAGATGAAATCATTGTCGGTTTCAGCAATGGTGATCACTCCTTTCACTGAAACTTTAACGAATTCTGCAACAATGGAAGATGAAAATGAGAACAAACACAATAGGACGAGAAGCAAGGAGCCTTTGGAACCCATATTTTGAAAATGGATTTTAGTTGCTGATGCTAATCTTTGAGAATGAGGGCTGTATTTATAGATTATCAGAAACAGAAAGGGATAAGTTTGGATTGACTACATCATTTCAATTCCTGGGATTTCTAAGTTTTGTTACATTAGTTTGAAATAATTCTCTCTCATACACAAGTATAGATTTTTTAGTTAGAATTGATATTTTTTTTTATGGATTCTGATGTAACATAAATTATTCCCTGAATATATATATTTTTTAAATATGCCCAGAATATTTTGAATTGCCACAATTTCAAAGTTTCTTAAATTTACTGTGAGGGCAATTTGGGTCAGCCTTGAAGTCAAACATATGTGGCAATGTCATATATCTCAGTTTTTTTCTTTTTCCTTTTTTCTTTTTCTTTACTATTACGTATTGCCCTCATTTACTATTACGTTAGATACATGGAGGGTAGATTTGATTACTAAAATTGATATTTTTAAACAATATAAGTTGGAATTGAACTTTTTAAAAAAGATTTATATTAATATAAATCTATTATTATTTATTTGGAAAAAATATCTTTTTAATCCCTACTTTTGGTTGGAATTTCACTTTATCCAAATGTTTCAAAATTAAATACGTTTACCCTTAAACATTTCAATAATGTTCCATTTTAGCCCGACAACGGAATCGTTAATAAGATAACGGAAAGTTAACTAAGATAATTAATGTGTTTATTGTGGTCCTTACATGTTCTTATTTTTAATAAAACAATGTATTTTAAAATTATCTTTTATAAAGTAAAATTATCAAAATATGATCATGTAAATATATATATATATATATATATATATATATATATATATGTATATATATATATATAACCAAAATGATCTCAAAATTAGACTAAATTTAAAACTATGAGTAAGATTCATTATCCAAATTTTATCTTATAAAAAATCTCCAATAACTTCAAATAATTATCATTAACAAAATCTCTTAGGGCGGGTGCTATTTGGATGGATTGTAATCTATTTCAACTCTAGAGTGTTTCATCTAACCAATATTTGACTCTCATGTAATTTGTGAGAATAGTAATATCCTCTACGTAAGTCTGTTGTCTCCTTCCCCTAATTTTAAAAATTAAAAAAAAAAAAAAGTTATAAGCTTTTATTTAATGTTTCCTGGAATAATAGATGCCTTGGAGTAGGAGAGTTGGGTTTAATTGATTATCAATAAGGTTACGAATGCTATTTCGATAATATAACCTTTTTTTAATTAGGCTAATTTCATATAATTTATGTGCAGTAATCAATCAACTTTTTAGCATATAGATTTTTTTTTTTTTTAGCCAAGATTTAAATTCATGATCTCTACCTATGACACACTTATATCAATATAATAACTAAATAATCATAAAAAGTAAAAAAAAATATATATATATATATATATACTAAGTTGTTTCAATCAATTAAATATATTAAATTAATGACTAATTTGTTAACCATTTCAATAAATACATAATTACAATATTTTATTTAATGTTTATAAAGGAATTTTAGCAGTAAATATGTGGATGTTTATCAATTTTCAGATTTCATAAGTTAAACTTAAATGTTGCAATATTTATCATCTATTCATTTTGTTGCGGGAATTTGACCGACACTCAGGTTGATGACCTAAAAAAAGGAAAGCTCAAATTAGCCTCAGCGAGCCTAAGGGCACCTAGAAAAGAAAGCGCACTGGTAGGTCCAGGCGAACTCAGAGAGAGCCCTGGCCCAAGGACCGACAAATTGATCTTTTTTTTAAGAGTTTACTAATTTTTTGAAAATAATGAAAAGAAAAAAAAAAAAAAAAAATTTCTAACAATGGTTGAAGATGGAAATATTATATGCATAGAAATAGTTTTTTTTCTTTTTTTTTTTTTTTTTAAGATGCAAATAGAAATATCAATATTTATCAGCTCAATGCTCCAACTGCTCTTAGTGCTACCATTTCACAAGAAGTTAAGCCTAAGAACATAGAGGAAGCTTTGTCTTCTAATTCATGGTTCAAGTGGTTAATGAAAGTATTGGGTGCTTAAGGTGATGAGTTCAATCCATAGTGACCACCTATCTAAAAATTAATTTCCTATAAATTTACTTGACATCTAAATGTTGTAAGGTCATGCGGTATGTCATGTGTCATTAGTCGAGGTGCGCCCAAATAATCCGAACACTCACGAAAAGAAAAAAAAAAAAAAAAAAAAAAAAAAAAAAGAACGAAAAAGAGAGAGATAGAGAGGGATGGATGTTCTCTATGGAAACAAAACTTGAAGTCTAGTTGAACCTCAGGCTAATCTCAAGTTGGTTGGATGTCAATGAGTCTACAAAGTCAAAGCTAATGTAGATGGGTCATTTCAGCGTTGTTAAGGCTAACATGTGACCAAAGTCTTTTCATCAACTTGTTAAGATAGATTATGATCATGAGACATATAGCCCAATTATTAAAGGTTGTCTTGTTTATTGTTGTTGCTATTGACTTGTCAATCCATCAGCTTGACATCTTACTAAAATCGTTTACATGGAAAAGCCTGCTAGATTTGTTGATGAGTCTAAGTCGTTTGATGTTTGTCTCTTACATAAGGCTCGCTATAGCTTGAAGTTGGCACCAAGTGCTTGAAGCAACTCTTCAATAGTGGGGATTCAAAAGTTCAAAAGTAGACTCATCTCTTTTTATTCTACACCATTAGGATTGCTTTATTTTCATCCTCATATACGTGGATGATATACTTATAATAGGTAACTCAATGTATCATATTGACGATCTTATTAAATAGATAAACTCAATTAATTAGTTGTATCTTACACATAGTAAATACATAGTCGATCTTCTTGATAGACTTAAAATTTATCATATCAAGCCTAATCTCATGCCAATTATTACTGGTTGTCCTCTATCTCTACATGACAATGAACCCATGGTAGTCCTTCCTTATATCAAAGTGTGATAGGTTCTTTGCATTACACATTCCATACTCGACTTGACTTCTCATCCATTACAAATAAACTAATTCAATTTCTTCAACAATCAACCGATAGACATTAGGTTGTAGTGAAGCATACTTTGATACCTCAAAGGTACAGTACAATATGGTCTTTTCCTCTCTCGATCTGATTCATTATACGTGGTTGCTTATAACGATGTTCATTGGGTGTGCGAGATTGACGAAAAAAAGTCAATTTTTTATCCTTATTTATTTTTGGGCATTTTTCTCACGTCTTGGAGTTCCAAGAAGCAAGTTATTGATCGCTTGAGAACGGAATCGGAGTATCGTGTTTTAACACATTTTGCTATTGATATTGCATGACTATAATCTCTACTCACTGAATTAAGGCTGTCTCGAGTTCCTCTGATTTTGTATGATAACATATGTGCCTTGTCTCTTGGTACTAAACATGTCTATCATGCTCGGAGTAAGCATGTGAAAATCGATTTATATTTCATCTGTGACAAGGTGATTGTGAAGATCAACTTGATATTAGATATACTCCTTCCAGTGAACTAAGCTCAATTCACTATTTTTCTTGCCAAACTCAGAATTCTTTTATCAACTCTCGTTCAGTAGTAGATGATAAACCATGACCAAAATGCAACTCTACCTTGCATTTCATTTCTTTTGTATCAAATAGTGGCGTTTTATTTTCCCCAATTCCGTTAGTCTTTTGTACGTGTATCATCCATCATGTTGTAATAAGTTGAGGTATTCTTCCCTCACAAGGTTAACATTTTGTTTTTCAACTCTCTTCTTCTCTTTTGTTTTAGGTAAGTGATGTTAAACATTTTAGATCTAGATCCAATACTTCAAAAAAAAATAAAAATAAAAAAGTTACAATTAAGTACATATTTTAAATCTCTAATCAAATCATACATAATTGATTCACATTAGATTAAAGTGGGATTTTTTTTAATATAAATTTCACTTTCCTGTATACAGCAAACAAGCATTTATGTGTTTTGTGGGCAAACCATAAAAATAATTCCAAAATCTTGAATAAAGAATAACATAGCCTAACAAAACTGTCTGTTAATTTCGTAAATATAAAAACTATAACAACACTATCGCCCCATTTGGAAGAAGCTTTTTTTTTTTTTTCTCTATAAGAACCCTTTGGGTTAAACATTAAAAAGAAGCTTCAAATTGAATAAAGAATGACAGATCAGGGCTAGACGAGGAAATCTGTGTCTGAAACTTCAAGAACTTTGTGAAACCCTATTGGCTTAACATCTTGCCGAAAAGCATTGCCATCGATGACCCTATCAAAATCATATACAGAATTTAAAAAAAAAACAAAAAAAAACAACAAATATTGGGCTTCGGTAACTACTTAATCAAATGATGATGGCAGCACAAAGAAGAAAAAGAAGAAATAACTCACATCTCTTTCAATAATGGATGTTTGTAAAAAGCAAATGGAATTTTCCCACTAAATTGATTGTAGTCCAAGAACCTGTGAGTGAATAAAATTTTCATTCTATGAATATCTTATCAACCAAAGAAGTTGCCAGTTTCAATTTCAAAAGACAATGCAGCATAAGGCATAAAAGTTTTGCCCATGATAAGCAAAGAAGTTGCCAGTTTCAAAAGACAATGCAGTATAAGAGATAAAAGTTTTGCCCATAAGTAAATAAGTTGCCAGTTTCAAAAGACAATGCAGTATAAGACATAATAGTTTTGTCTATGATTTAAGAAAGTTAGAAGTAGACATTCATATGAAGTGTAGAGTGAGAGAAAGACATTAAACCGCATTACAAACACAGGCTTCAAAAATATGATATCAAGAATATTGTGCTTTAGACAAAAGAAAAGGTCAAGCAAAAAATATTTTCCTATTGAGAGCACGAAAAAACATTTGTAGGTAGAGAAATTCATCAGATTCCATCTTAAAATCAATTGGTCATGTGTGTATTCTATCTATCTTATAAATGCTAGGAAGTCTCCTCGTCTTTCCAATGCAAGATCTTGATCATTCCTAAACATGCCCTCCCAAGATGACTTCTCGTTGTGATCACCAATCTTGGATTGTGTCTCAAATTTCTTATTTTTTTACTGAATATCTGTTTTGTTTTAATGTGCTATAGTATCATATTAGATTATATGAGGTTCAATCTCAAACCAATTAATCATGAGTGAAGTAGCTCATTTATCTTATATGCTAGAAGGTCTCTTCACTTTTTCAATGTAGAATCCTCAACAGGTAGTATCTCTGAGTTCTTTTTAATAATTTTAAAGGGGAGCGATGAGCGTTGGGAGAGGGGAGGGGGGAATTCAGCTAAAAGAGAATTGTATTATCATCATCAGGAATGCACTATTACTTAAGCTTCTTCCCTCTGTTAGCTGACCTACACTTGGCACAAATTTGCTTACCCTTGTATTCAATTACAATCATTTGAATAAATTATTGAATGTCTAGAATTAATAATCTAACTTGAACAACAAGGCTTTACTTGTAGTTTCAGCTTAATGTAAACATGAGGAACAGATATAGGGATGAAGTACTTACAAATAAGTCAGTCTTGGAATGCGTGCTAATTCAGCAGGAATAATACCAGACATCTTGTTGTGTGATAGATACCTGATGCAAATTAAATAAATCACTTCCATGACTTCATGACAAAAGAAAAAAAATAATAATCAAGAAAACACAAATATAAGTTAATAACTAGAACATTAACAGGCATCGAAATCCCAGGGGAAAGAAAGAAAGTGAAACATACAAGATTTCCAAGTTCGTCAAGTTTGCCAATTGAGCTGGAATTGCCCCAGTAAAATAATTATCATTAAGATACCTAAACATAACCTTACATTAAGTTAGCCAAAACAAACATTTCAACATCCAAAGGCCAATGGGAAAATAAACCATCGGAATTCTAAATATACATAGACTACATACAGGTTGCGAAGAGATGGAAAGCAGCCATCAAAGCGTGTGAGTTCCTTAAGGGTGCCGACCAAGTGATTGTTACCAACATCCCTATCAATAGCACAGTCAGAGTTATCAGACTGGTACTCAGAAATATACTTGGAACATAAGATCTGTCAATAGTACAACGGCCAACAAGAGAATGACTGAAACTTACAAATGGCGAAGATGTTGCAGGGTGCCCAATTCAGAAGGAATTCGTCCAATTAAACGATTTTGTTGTAGGTGCAGGTAGCGAAGCTCGGGAAGACTAGTAAGCTCCCTAGGAATTTCTCCCTTGAAATTATTGAAGCTCAAATATCTACAAAAAAAATTTGTCAACTACCAATTTGACCACACGTAAAACAGCAAGAAAACAGAAGAATAAAAAATAATAGTCACTAAACCAAAAGAAACGAGTAGAACAACCAACTGCAAGAACTAGAATTACTTACAAATGAGTTAAACTCTTGAGTTCAGCAATTTCAGGAGGTATGACATCTTGCAGCTTATTCCATCTCAAGTTACTGAGGAATAACAAAAGTCAGTAACAAATGAAAACCAAAAAGAAACCCAATGCTGAGAAATCCATAGCCTAATATGTAACAAATCCTTGAATAGAATATGCAATTTAACACTCTAAACTATAAGAGCCCCAAAAACTTTGTTTCCTACTTAAACTAGACAAGGCAATACAACTCCAAGTCAAGTACACCACATGTCACAAAGAGTAGAACAAGAGACATACAGTATCTGAAGACGCTTCAACCGTGCAATTTGAGGAGGAATCGGTCCAGTTAACTTGTTATTGTGAAAATCACTGTAACAATAAAACATGTAAACATTTTTTTATTATTATTAAAGTGATAAAAACTAGTCTCTAACAAAATGAACTTGAATTTGGAATAAAAGAAAGCATCAACCATAGTTATTCAAGTGTACAAAAAGTTATGACACAATACACAAGCAAAGACAAAATGAAAAAATCTTGACAGAAAAATATCTATATTCTTCCCAAGTGTTTGATTGTTTCATTCAAAGATTTGGCATAATTTTCTAATACATTTGGGAAAGAAAATACTTACAGCCTAGTAAGATCCAAGAGATTGGTTACAGCCGTGGGAAACGGGCCAACGATAGAAACTGCATAAACTTCCCTACATTACCAAATTAATAACCCTAATTTAAGTAACGTATCATACAGATAATTTCCAATTCAGAACAATAAATTAACGAGGGTAGAACTATAAGCGAGAAACAGTTCAACGAACAGCAAGACAAATTGCTAAAATTATGATAAATTCAATAAACAAAACGAACAAAAGCGAAAAAAAGCCTCGAGATCATACAATTTAGTAACCACTCGATAATCTCCTTGAGTAGAACAAGTGACACCAGACCAAGCAGGCAGATCGCCATCGCCACACGGATCATCTCCAACCCAAGAATACACAACTCTCCAGCCAAGAGAAGCCTTGATCTCATTCAATGCTTTCACTGCAAAACACAGCAAATATATCCAGTCCTTCGAAACGCAAAAACAAGAAATCACAACAGAAACTGAAATGATGTTGTAAATACCATCTCGCTTGAGAGTTTTACAGAGAACAGGATCGTTGAACAGAGAGAAACAGATTAGGAATAGAGAAAACACAGGTAGTGAAATTTGCCGCGCCATTTTTTCAGATCTTTGAGTTTCTTCGCTTCGAATTTGAAATTGCAGAGAAGAAATCGATGTGGAGTTTGATGGATCTGAGTGAAGAATACAATTAAGAAAATTTCAGTTTTTTTTTTTTTTTTTTTTCTTCTTCAGTATGAACTCTGTTTCTGTCGAGCAGAAAGCCGGTATTCGTCGGTGGATTAATTTAATTTAAACCTAATTAATTATTATTTGAAGATGTAAATCCAAACAGAAAGTGAATAAATCATGGGAAAAACTTGCCTGCAGAAAATCCGTAGATATACCTACAGAGAGTACACGTGGGACACTCAAAATGGTCCACGTTTTATTTTTAATTATGAATAACTATTTCTCTGTAAACGGAGTGGCCGTTTGTTCACTTTTTTTTTTTTTTTTTTTTCTCCTTCCCTTCTATTTCTTTTTTCTGTTGCGTTTTATTCATTTCATTTTTTTTCTTCTTCTCTTATTCTCTTCTACCCTTTGCTTTCTTCCTCTCTATTTTTTTCTTTCCAAAATGGGATCTCTTTTTTTAAGAGACTATCAAGGGTTAAAATTTTGAGAGAAATCTTTTGAAAAGGAACATAGAAATGGGATACATTTTATTTTTTATTTTTTATTTTTTTTCTTGTTTAGGTATGTTCTGTTTCTCTTTTAAATCAATACACCCTTCAGAGCTTCAAACCAATTTTAGAATTTTCTCTCTTGAAAAATACTCACAAATTTCCCTTTAATATCACTCAATTGAATGCTTCATTATCTTCATTTCCTTCAATTAGAAGTTCAAAGGAAGAAAATAACACATGAAACAGAATACCAAGAACAAAAAGAAAGCAAAATTTATTAACAAACTATTCATACAACTTTTAAAAAAAATTATCAGATTTGAAAAAAATAAACATAAAAAAATGAAGAGAAAGGGGAAGGACGAACAAGTCAAAGAGAAAAAGGAAAAAGGAATTCATTTTAGAAAAAAAAAAGAAATAGAGGTGGAGAGGAAGAAAAAGAGGAGGAGAAAATGAAAGGAAATAAATGAAATGAAAAAAACGGAACAGAAAAGAGAAGCAGAAGGGAAGGAGAGAGGAAGAGGAGAGAAAACAAAACAAACAAAAGTAAACAAACGGCCACTCCGTCTAAAGACGAATTCATAATTAAAAATAAAATTAAAACGTGGACCATTTTGAGTGGGCCACGTGTACTATCGGTAGGTGTACCTACAGATTTTCCTGCAAGCAAAGTTTTTCCATAAGTCATTATGAACTAAGAATGATAATTAATAGGATAAATTTTAAGTTTAGTCACATAAGAAGAAAGGTAGATATTAGTTTGCATGGTTTAAAAACTGAAGTTTAAAACTATGATTTGAAGAAATATAGGATTTTGTTTCTATAATTTTAAATTTTTTAATTTAGTCTTTATGGATTTATAAAATCTAAAATATAATCTTTATTATATTTAATCATTGACTTTTTTTTAACTAATCACGTATTAAATATATAAAAACTCACTAATCATATATGAGTGATATAATTTTTGTTGCTATATTAGTTACTTAATTCATAACATTATCTTTCTCAAAAAAAAAAAAATCATAATTTTATCATTAATACATGAATAACTAACTTTTAAGTATGTAATTCGCAACCGAGTGGGTCAGTGGTGCAATGATTTTATTATTTGATTGTAAACTAGTTCAACACCACCATCACAGTTCGAGTCCGGGAATCGGTATTTGTCCCCCCTCCTCCAATATGTACTCAAAAAAAATATTTAATTCACCAACATTTAAAAATGAAAGGATTATTTTGTAAATTTTTTCAAATCAATAAGAATTAAATTTTATGTTTCTTCCCAACTAAATTTTAATTTTTAAAATCATGGGCTAACTTTTTCTTTAAATTATTGGACTAACTTTATATTTTAGCTAAATTAATAAACTAATATAATATGACTCATTTCAATTTTCGACGGCAAATATCGTATAATACTAATTATTTGATCATCAACCAGTTTGAGAACTTTTTTTTTCTTCTTCTTGAAAATGTGTTTATTTCAATATAACAATTACTAAATTTAATTTTAACGCTCAATGATCGTGATTACGTAGTCTTTAATGTTTTGTAAAATTTACATTCTTCAATTTCTTATATTATATTTGTGTTTATAGGTTAAATTATAGGTTTAAAATTTTTAGAGGCTGTGTTTAGACAATTCTATGTTATGTAAATAATTAAATAACAAACTAAACTAAATCTTTATAATTTCATCATTATATGTCTAACCTAACGACTAACATTTGTCATGACTGTATATATATATTTTAATTGTTATAACTTGTCAACAAACATAATTTAACTCATATGAATTAGTGTTTATGATTAAAAAAAAGTTACGAACTTGAATCTCACTTTTTAAAGGTTGATTATTAAAAAAAAAGTTGAGTGCTTTGTTTTTTATGAATAAAAGTTGAGTGATTTGCAAAAGAAATTATAGTCCATACTTCAATTTAAGAGCCCATTCATGCATGATTCTTTGGATATGTTTCTGGTGTGTGTTTAATTATTTGTGTTAAGCATATGTAACTTTGTTGAGGAAAATCAACAAAAATACCATAATAACCAATTCTAAGCTAAAGTACAAATTTTAAGCTAAATTACAAAGATCACTATTATTATTTTTAATAGGCAAGGTTTAAAATGGAACAATTACTAGTTATAGATGAAATAAATTAAGTTTTAAAATAAAATAAATCTCAAAATATAAGAATCAAAAGTATAGCTTAACCATAAAAAAATTATAGATTTAATTGAACATCTTTTAAATTAAAATTTTTATTTTGGCACAAAATTGAATGTTTATTTATGTATGAATAATTTTTAAAGTTACTCATAAATGAAAAAACACTCTCTACTTAAAATTTATAAAGACTATACATTTTTTCCATTTTTGTTTTTAATATCATTTTATTTATAAAATAAAATAAATGTGTTGATTTTAAATAGAGAATGTCTCCTCAATAAAGAAACAAGGTTTTCTCTAATAATAAATCCCCCTCCGTGAGTTTCTTGCTCTCTATTTATACTTCATTCTTTTCACTTTCACTTTCACCATCTCCCATCATCTCCTTTTTTCTATGATAAAATTCCACAATGAAAGCCTCTCTCTCTTTTTCTTCATCTTTTGCCACCAATGGCCACCTCTTCTTGACGATCTCGATACTTCTACTACTCTCTGTCATGTCCTCTGCCACCGCCATGCCCGATCCTTCTCTTACTGCCTCTCGCCACAAACATCCTTGTGATGATCTCACTCGTGAAAACTCGCGTTCTTTGTGTATTCATCTTTATAGAGTTTACCAACATCGTCTTCCTGTTCGTACTTTGCTTCTGTTATTGAAACATAATAAGATCAACCTTCGATACGGCGTTGAGAAGAGACTCGTGCCATCGGGGCCGAACCCTCTTCACGACTGAACAAGAGAGAAAGATATCGAAGAAGAAAGAGCAAAGGGAATCTTTATAATATCTCTATCAAAAACAATCATTTTTTGCTTATCCCTTAAGTATATATATCTTGCAACCCTTTTGTTCTTGAATCCTATTAGTTAAGAATATAAAAATTACATTCTTAAATTTCTTATATTTGTACTTGTGTTTACAGGTTAATTATAAGTTTTCTTATATTATATTTGTGTTTATTGATTATTATAAAATGAAGACTTTAGAGGTGGTATCTAATAAATAACTTTAAAAAGTATCAGTCTATAATGACTAAGTTCTTTAAAAAGTATCATTATGTGTTCGTTATGTTAAACACATAATGCTGAAATTATAAAGATTTAGTTTAGTTTGTTATTTAATTATTTACAGAATTGTCTAAAAGCTACAAAATGAGTGATTGACAACTATACCCTTGGCTAATGCAGGCCACCTCAACAAGGCCATAATAATAAATCCCTCCCTCCTTCATGAGTCTCTTGCTCTGCATTTAAACTTCTTCCCTTTCACTTTCACCATCTCCCACTTCTTTCTTAATCATCTCCAAAACTCCACAATGAAATCCTCTCTCTCTTTTTCTTCATCTTTTGCCACCAATGCCCACCTCTTCTTCATCATCTTCATACTTCTTTTCCTCTCTGCCACCTCCTCTGCCACTGCCGTACCCGAACCTTCTCCGACCGCCTCTTGCCACAAACTGCAGCCTCATCCTTGTGATGCTCTCACTCGTGAAAAATCACGTTCTTTGTGTATTCATCTGCATAGAGTTCACCGGCATCGCCTAATTCCTGTTCGTACTCCGCTTCCGTTGTTGACGCATAATGAGATCGACCCACGATACGGCGTCGAGAAGAGACTCGTGCCATCGGGGCCGAACCCTCTTCACAACTGAACAAGAGAGAAAGGTATCCAAGAAAGAGCAAAGGGAATCTTTATAATATTTACCAAAACAGCCATTATCTTGAAACCCTTTAGTTCTTGAATCCTATTAGTTAAGAACCAAGAAGAACATTTCATCCTCGTACGTGACAAAGGGCAGCAGAAGACTATGAATATAATCAGTTTATGAGTTTTGTCCAATGTGGTGTGTTATCGTCTTTTTTTTTTTGTTCTTTAGTTTCTTGTTTCTGGTTAATATTGCTGCTATTTCCATTCTTGTTTTTGCGTGCTGAAAGTTGGATCATAAGAAACTAGAAAGTGGCAAAAACAAGCATGGAAATGGTAAGGTATTTACTTTAAGATTTCAACTTTTTCTTAACCAAAAAAAAAAAGAAACAGAAAAAATATTCATATTGTGGTTGGGTCCAGAGGCAAGATTCAAAAGAACCTCATGAGTTTCATTAATTTTGTCTTTCTTTGGAAGGGTACTATGGAACTTTCATACATCTGTTACTGTTTATGGAATTAATGTGTAATTTTGCTGTACTGTTTGAATCTATGGAAACAAGCCCCTTTTGAGTTTCTTTCTTCTACTTCTTTTCTATTCTCTTTTGAACTCCATTTTTTTTATCTTCCATTTTAGTTCATCCTAGTTCTTATTGTCTCAATCCATGGCTGGTATATTTCAACAAGATGAAGGAATAATAAGCTTCTTCTTTGAAAGAATAGAACCAAAGTTTTGTACTCACGACAACTTTAAAAACACAAGCAACAACTTTTTTTTCGGTCGTGTTATCGCTCGAACTCTATACATGACGAATGAAAAACGGTCATAATTAGTCAGTTCATGTCATCTAAAATTTGTCAATCAAACTGCGAGCTCGTTGATTGGGGCGTTTCACACTCTAGTATTCAGCTTGACAACATTTCCTGCTTAGATCATGAAGATCTTTCCCTATGTAATAAGCCAACAGCTTGATGAGATAATAATACAACAATCTCTAATGGCTCTTCATCCATTTTCTAGCTAGCATATCAGATTCCTTGCAAACTAAAAGGCAATTTGTTCTTGATTATTTTCCATTTCTTACAGAGTAGGATATTCACAAAAAACTTGCAAGCCAAGTATTTCATAACAGATCGATCACTTTCAAATTTGTAATAATCTGATTCTCTTTTCAAATATATCAGATCAACATGGGTCAACTAATCATTTCAAGATAACAACTTAGGATAGAAAATAAAGGAAAAAATTGTCTCATGGAAACTAGAACTTTATCCATATCAGCAGCCATTCTGTGAGTCCTCTCAATTTGCTCACCCTGCTGATGCAACATGTCAAGAGTCCTGGTAGCATCATATCCCCTTATAGTTCTCGAATTCCTGCACACTCCAGTTTTAAAGTTCTCCGAGTCCCGAAAACCATTTTTGTACTTCTCTTTAGAGGCTGGAGAAGTTGCAGTACCTCTTTTTCCAACAAAACCATCATCGAAAAAGATTGGAGGAATTGGAGTTCGGTATAACAAGAGCGAATTAGGAGTTTGGGTCATTTTAGGTCCAGTATCTGAATCAAAAGGATTAGTGCTAAATCCGGCTGATAATCCCGAATCAACCTAATTCTGGTTAGAAACTTTCTTGGGGATTTCATGAAACTAAACATCCTGGTTGTGCAAAGAGATTGTTGAACTTTAATGTAACACCTCAGGTCCAGGATTTGGATAAGGAATTGGAATCCATTGCAACACAGTCACGTTACCTACTTTTCTTGAGCTACTTCTAAGGGTGAAGACTGTCCCCACACACGGGTCATTTCTACATGCTTTTTCCTCACTCACATGCTTCCTAGAATTCGTGTTGGTTTGTGGAGGGAGTATTCACTCTTAAAAGTAGTTCAAGGAAAGTAGGTAATGTGACCGAGTTGCAGGGATGTAAGAAAATGCCGAGGTCAAGAAGGGCCACCGAATCCAAATTCCAATCCAGGGTTGGAGTGTTATATAAAATGTAGCGGGGCTTTAAAACAATGGAAGAAAGCTAAGAGACAAAACAAACGTAAAGTTACAAAACGAAACAAATTGAAAGTTGTCTCTTTTTCTAAGAAAAAACTGGCTATTTAGTCAGCACTGATATCAGGGCTAGGTTATTTTCTCTTTGAATACTTAACTTTTTAGACAAAGACTTCAACAATTTGTCACATATGTCCAAGCCAAAAGGATTGTGAAATTCATTGCTGATGTTGGAGCTACCATCAACAAAGATCCTGATATAGGAGACCTTTTGAAGTTTATATTGTGGCAAACAAACATTATCAACTATTGTTCTCAAAAGTGTTAGCAACTATAGAAACCAATATAATCTTTATCGATTTATCGGCACTTTGGGCAGTAAAACTTGTTCTTTATATAGGTAATGTTTATTCCAGATTACAACATAGTATAGCAGAAGTGCTCGTTCCTGGCATTGATCTAACTTGGCATATCAGGTAGTTTGACAACTTTGAATTACCTTGCTGGTCTTCAAGTTCAATCTCATCTAATCAAACATTAAACCATTTTTCAAAAAATACATTTCATACTTGAAAAGGGCACCAAATTTCTTACACTTTGTTCCGCCTCATGGGATCTTAAGGTTTTTTCGGTCAGCAGACTATGTTCTCATTGGCGAGGACCTCCCTAGCTACATAGAGTGCCAAGAGACGAATTGATGGGGTCTATCGGTATTACATGGTAGGATTCATATTCTACACTCTCTAGCGAAGCCATGTAGCTAATCGCCTAATCATTTACTTCTACCGTACCATACAAAGATGGGCCGAGATAACAATCTTAAACCAGCCAGTTCATACAAGTTCAGCAGTGACAAAACCATTCATGAGTATGCACGAGACATCATATAGAAGATTTCTCCACTACTATCTTAAAAGGTTGTTTTTTCCTTTCTTTTTCCTGTACAACTTTCTCACCAACTCGATGCTTTTGTAATTGCCAAATGAGATAAGAATATCTTTAGCTTATTCAAAATTAAAGCCACATGATTGCATAAGAAGAAGTTCATTCAAGAATTATGTAACCTCCTCTCCATCTTGCAGCTAATTAAAAGCCCAAACATTTGGACATAACAACAAATTTGAAAATGAGAATTCAGCTCTTATGTTTGTGTCCAAAAAATAAAAAATATGAGCAAAAGATTCAGGAACCTAAAAAAATGAGAAACACCAAAAACTTGCCCTACAGACTTAAACTTGCCTGCATTATTGGATTGGTGGCTATGCTCCTGGATCCTTGACTAGATTCATCTTCAAATGAAGCTCTAACCCCATCTCCCATTTTCCTCATCTTCCATTGGAGCAGGAACATTAAGATCAATCAAACCAGTAACCCCATTGGATTCTTGCCTTCTCATCATTATAGATGCATTTTCTAAACTCCCAACCACATGAGACCTCTTATGACCACCCAAAGCCTGCCCTGATTTGAAGGTTTTGAAGCAAACTGGGCACTTGTGTTTCTTTTTCGGGCTCGATTTCTTCTCTTCATTTCCATAATTGTCCTGGTGACTCTTGTTCTTGCTGCCTCTGCCTGACTCGGTAGCGATATCTGTATGTGTCGTCCACTGATCACAACCATTGCTCATTCTCGAATGGCTGTTTCTGTGATGCGATCGAACCATCTCGGTATGGATCGAATACCCATTACGACTACTTATCTTCTCGCTGGAACTCTCCCACAGATTAGGACTATATGAATCAGTTTTCATCTTCTTTCTTAGCTCATACTTGTAAGAAGATGCACCCACTTGATCATAATTCTTTTGTATATGATCTGATCTTCCTATCCTTCCTCCAAATTTCACATCTCTCTTATATTTCTCACTTCCATTAACAGATACTTTCAGCTTAACCTTCTTGCAGTGTTGTTTTCTGAAACTTTCGGCATCGGATTCGTCGCTGCTGCATTCGGAATCTTCGAACTTATTGTTTGAGGTTGAGGATTTGCTATCAGAGGATTCCTCAACTAAATCCAAAGCTTCCCATTCTGAGAGTTTCAAATCTCTTGACATCATAATCAAGCTCATGGCTGCTGCTTGTACACCCTTGGAACTACAACAATTGGATCTATTTTCAAAATGACAATTCAAATGCCAAAACAGAGCATCTAAGGATTGAAACCCTTCTCCACATTCTCTACAAAACTTATACTTCCTTGAATCAGAAATCCCCTGTTTTGATTTTGGGTTTTCTCTCAATCCATATCCCAATTCAGATTCTGAATCTCTCTTGTTTCTCCTCTTGATCTCTGTTGGAACTTGAATCTTCAAAATGTTTGTTCTTTCCTTCTGTTTCTCTGCAACTCTTAGCAATTTCTCGTTCTTGTGAATTCTTATATGACCTCCCAAAGACTTCCCACATGTGAAATTCTTGCCACAAAAGTTGCATTCGAACTTGTTCTCCATGGATTTAATCTATGAAATTTTCAGCTCTGTTCTTATTGGAAATGGAACAACAATGCTGCATTATGGTAGAACAAAACAGAGCAAAGATCTAAGAAAAAGAAGAAATGAAAACTTGGGATGAACTTGCTTGCAATCTAGAACTAAAATTTGTTATATAGTTTGGAGAACAAATCAATTCTGTTCTGTGCATGAAAACAGAGAGAGTTGAAAAGGGCAACAAAAGATGAAATGCACGTGTAATCAAACGAAGAGCTTTCGCTGTTCCAATGGATGGTTTGGATTACTGCGAGTTTTCCTGAATCAACGGATGTGATGGATTGCAAATTTGTAACCGCCTGATATTAAATAATAATAAATAAAATAAATAAATAAATGTATCTTTGACTTTGTCTTTGCGGGTAACTTCTGAGAAGTAAACGGACGAATTTTACAACTGCATTTTGTTTCCAGCTCCCCAGGATTGACAAATCGAGTAATTGCTTTTAAGTCCCTGTAATTATACAAAAACTCGAATAGGGTGTAATTAATAAATTTTTGAAAATGCATGGTTTCGTATTTGGAAACTGAAAACTTTTTCTGATGCATTCCAACTACATCCACTCTTTTAGACCTAACCATTTAGGTCTCTCTTTAATTTAATTATTATGTTTGACGATTTATTTTTAATCTCAGTAAAAAAGATTATGTCTTACGATTTTTTTTTTTTTTTTTTTTTGAAGTATTGATCATGAATTGTTTTGGATCTGGTTTGTCAAAAGAAAATAATTATTAATTTATCATTAATCTAGATTCTAGATTTTATGGATTGAGATTTTGTTTAAGAATCGAGATTTTATGGATGTGGATAATTATAGTAATCACATCTTTTTTTTTTTATAGGAATAATCACAGGGTTTGAGTCTTTACTTGTATCTTATTTTTCTTCTATAATTGTAATTTTTCTTTTTTCACATTTATTTTTACAATATTGTTTTTTTTTTAACTAAGAATTAGTGTGGGCAGACATTCAATCTTGAAAATTACTATTTAATTCTCATTTGATTGAAAACAATATCTTTTACATAGAATTTGTGATCTCTTTCTCACAATTTGTATTAAAACAAAATGTGGTCGATCGTCCTCTCAAATTAGATATTGATTATAAATTTAGTGTTACTATCTCGCCAGTCATGATGATATTACTGAACAACGTTTTTTAAGAATATTTTTGCTTCTCATTTCAAGCAATTAGCAATAATTAATCTATAATCTCGACAAAAAAAAAAAAACAATAATTTTTCTATACCAATTGGGTTAAAATTCACCACCCATCAACCAACAATTATGGAATCTGAGATTGGCCACATCCTTACAAACCCAATCCGAAGCTTAAATTAAGCCTCGTGTGAGCAAAATCTAACATAAGAATAATGTGCATTGGTTCAAATTTATACAATTATCAATTTAAGGTTTTTATTCAAACCAACCCTAAGTTTATCGGCAAGAATATTTTCTCCCAATTATTAGAATTTGTGAATGCTTAATTAGAGCGGGTTTGGTAGTCTGAAAACACAATTTTTAAAGCAATAGAATTAGTAGAAACAAATTTGCATTTAACGTTTTTAAATAGATATGTTTGGCAGCAGAATTAGAAATTAGATTCCAATTTAAATAATTGTTCAAAACTAGTTACAATGTATTCAAAAAAAAAAAAAAAAAAAAAAAAAGAGAGAAACAAGTTACAATGGTTGGATAAAAATAAATTGTTATAGTTTTTTTCTTTTTTCTTTTTTTAACTTAATAGGCAGAGGGATTCGAACCCTTAAACAACATTATTACAAGATATGCTTTGTTTCTTTTTTCAAAAAAAAATATATATATCTACCAAATATAAGGATTTTTTAAGGAAAATAGGTTGAAATGAAAATCTTTGTTAATTAAAAAGAAAGAAATTGGTTATAAATAGAAAATTCAAACATCATGTTTTAATTATAGAACTTTTTAAAAATATTTCAAACTATTAAAATATGAAATATTTAATTTAATTGAAACTTTCCAACTCCAAGTTCCATGTTTATTAGTAATGACCATTA
>JBBMKA010000003.1:3425255-3445955 GCA_037833695.1 Sechiopsis laciniata | reverse complement strand
TATTTTTCATTGGAAAGGCTTTTTGTAATTTTGGTTTTTGTATCTTTTCATTCCATCAATGAAAGTTTTCTGTTTCCCATCAAAAAAAAAAATATTGCTTGACCCTACACATTTGAATATCAAGGAAACTCGTAAGAAATTAATTCCTAGGTAGGTGGTCACTATGGATTAAACTCATCACCTTATGCACTTCAAGACTCTCTTTGACCACTTCCATGATGGTTAAGATCTAGATAGTAATTAGGAAAAAAAAACTTTATGGTGAAAACTAAGGATGAAGTTTAAATATCGAGTATCAATGTCTCTTACTTCTTTGAGATGCACTTCTAAGCTATTTTGGGGTTCTTTTATTAAGAGAGCCTCTCCAATTTTATCGAGGGACAAACATTTGAGATATAATTGATTTTTTATGTCGATAAGTGTTCGAATAACTTACGCACACCTCGACTGTTTATACTGGACAACCAACCCTACTATGTTTGGTAACCCAATAAATGATTGGTTATCATAGATTGAATCTATAATCTCTATGTGGAATTAACTTCTTACGGTTTCTATTTTGTTTTGGGCAGTATAACCCTAGTTAAATCCATTATCTTGGCCGTGCAATCTGAAATTCTGAGTTTCACATTTTTGCTGTTACATTTGTGCAGTTTCTGAATATCCTCTCAGCGCTGGTTGCTGTATTGCGGATATTTGCAAAGATTTGGCAGATAAATGGATGGTAGGGTGAACCATGCTTACAACTTTGCATCCAGTTAAGTTTGAAAATCCTTGTTTGATATTTTTCAGTTATTATTTGAGAAAATATGTTGCTGAGTTTTAGCTGTTTATTGCTGGAACTTTTGTAGAATAATATTCCATTTTCACCTGCTTCTAAGAGACGAACTGTAGTGACGACGAATTAAGCCTTACACCATAGCTATTTTGTTTTGCTAATGCTTAAACGATTGAATTAAATACAGCTTCTTCTAATTACGCAATTTGAAGGATGAACAAAATGTAAGGAACCTATGATTACCACCAACAAATGGTATGATTTTAACTCGTAAGATTGTTTGAATGAATATAGATTAGCGGTAATTAGCATTGAGCTTAGGAGTTCTAATCTCCATACTCTTTTAAGTTAAAAAACGTCAAAACCTAGCTCTATAAGTAGTTTCAATTATGTTATTTTATTTAGTTCTTGCTATTGTTTAGTAGAGTATTGACATGACATTCTTTTATTGAGTTTAACAATATTTAGGGTGGGTGATTATCGAGGTGTTAATTACTTTTGATATTGGCATGATATCCTTATTATTATTTCAATTGTTACTATACTTATCAATATATGGGAGGACAATAACGTCTCTTTTGATAATGCTCATGTTTCCTGTTTCTTGTTTTTATTTCTCATTTTTAAGAAATAGGCTTGTTTGATAACCGTTTTCGTTTCGTGTTTTTAAAAATAAAAGGAATGTTTTTTAAATTTACCAAAAGAAATGGAAAACTACTTTTTGGTGTTTCTCTCAAACCACTAAAAGCCTACGAGAGAAGGTGTTTCCTTTTCTTTCTTTTTTTCTTGTGAAATACGTTGAGAAATTTTCAAATCGAAATGAGGTTGTCCTTATCTCTAACTTTTAGAGAGACGCTTTCTCTCGTGGGCTTTTGGTGGTTTGACGTGGGGTTCCTTTGAAGCTCGAAAGGTTTGTAAAGTATTATAGATCTATTTGGTCTTTCTCTATTAGCCTTTTCAATCTCTATGAAAGGGAAGATTTAGAGTTATTGATGCGAAGGTATGGAAGGGTAGAGGTAGAAGAAACATCTCGTTTTACAAGGGGAGAACGATGGCCGGAGTTTCGTTTAGAAAGTAGTGGACAATTTTAATCTAAGTTTTTTTTATATTAGTCATTGTAATTTCAAACATATTAGTTCATGTTAATTGTCGTTTATAATGAATTTAAAATTAACTTAAAACTGAATCTAATAAAATTCAAATTTTATCAATTTAAAGTTAGAAATTTAACATAAAATAAAAAATTTAAATATAACATGTCCTAAAAAATTGTTGTAATTAAAAAATTTGACCAATTTAAAATTATAAAAGACGTATAGAAAGAAAAAAAAAAAAAAAAAAGAAGACCTATAGTAGACTATTAGTAAACTGAAAAAAAAAGCATATACTTTAACTATTAACATATATAATAAACTTTTAAATGCCTAATTTGAATTCCTGCACTTTCAAAGTTTATTAAATTTTAGTCCCTAAATTTTTCATTTTGATCTAATTTGGTCTACGAGCTTTCACATTAACATATTTCTCTATAAATTTTAGAAATGTGGTTACATTATGTCTTTACTTGTGTTAAAATTATTAACATTATTCAATCAAATTTCATTGATATTAATTTCAAATAAATTATAAGGACTGATTTTTGAACTTTTTTATAAAAAAAATTAGGGACTAAAATAGAGCATTTGATAGTCCAAGAATTAAAATGGAACAAAATTGAAAGACCAAGATCTAAAATTAAGACTTTTGAAGGTTTAGGAATTAAAATGAAACAAAAATAAAAATCTAGGAACGAAAATAATATTTTAACCTATAACTTTATTTTAGAATATTAAGTGCAAAGTTCTATGTATATATAGATGATAAAAAACTATATACGTTAAAATTTTATTTTTGGCTAATAACTTAACAAAATTATTAATCAAATATCAAACAACATTTAATAATGTACATACGTGGACAAAAAAAAATTAATGATTTTGAAATGAGAAAATTATTTTAAATAGTTAAAATGACTAAGTTACTTTACGAACTGCAAACAAACACCCTCAAGCAGGCGTCCCCATCATATCATTTTATTTATTATTATATAGTATTTAATTCATTCGTGACACATTAAATAAAATTTGGTAAATATTTACATGAGTTACTAAATATTGAAAAGCTGAAGACGATCTGAACCGTTGAATAATAGAGATGGAATGATACAAAGAAATGATGTTTAACTACATGAAAATGAAAGCAGAAACTATATAATCAAGAGCGAAAGTGATTGCCAACTATACCCTTGGCCACAATGGAGGCCCCTCAAGCCAGTCTTTCTTTCTGTAAGGCCATAATAATAAATCCCCCTCTCCTCATGAGTCTCTTGCTCTGCATTTAAACTTCTTCCCTTTCATTTTCACCATCATCCTCTTCTCCTTTCCCCCCTTCTTTCATCTCTCTCTTTCTATCCGAACTCGAAAATGAAATCCTCTTTTGCCACCAATGGCCAGCTCTTCATGATGATCTTCATAGTTCTGCTCGTCTTCGTCACCTCATCCGCCACACGACTCTCCTGTCCTCCACCTTCCACTATGCCAGAAGCCTCTACAACCACCATCTCTCACCATCACCGCCACCACCCGCCTCGCCATGAGTTACAGCATCATCCTTGTAATGCTCTCACTCGCGATATCTCACGTTCTTTGTGTATTCACCTTCATGGCATTTACCAACACCCCCTACCTGTTCTTGTTCCCATGCTGTCGCCGCCATTGCTGATCCACCATGAGATTGACCCCCGATACGGTGTCGAGAAGAGACTCGTGCCATCCGGGCCTAACCCTCTTCACAACTGAACAAGAGAGAAAGAAAGAAAGCAAAGAAAGAAAGAGCAAAGAGAATCTTTCTTCTCATCAAAACAGCCATTTCTCTTCTCAGTTTTCTAATTAATTCCAGTAGGATACATATGTCATTGCAACCTGTAGTTCTTGAATTCTGTTAGTTAAGGATATCAAGAAAGAATATTTAATCCTCGTCAAACCAAAGGCAGAAGAAGGCTATGCTAATTAGTTGAGTTTTGAACCACAATGTCCTATTGTCCTGTTTTTCTTAATTGTTCTTTGTTGCTTTCTTGTTTCAGGTTATTATTGCTATTTCCATTCTTGTTTTTGCGTCAAGGCATTCCAGTTTTGGTGTGCAAAAAAAACTTAAAGGTTCGATAGCATACAGAGAAAAGGAGAACGTTGGAGTTTGTTTTGGTGTGGAAAGAGGCAAAAACAAGGATGGAAATGGCAAGGTATTTACTAAGATTTTGATTTTTTTTTTTCTGTAATGGAAAAAAGGGTCATCATAGGTATTAGGTGGTCAGGTCCGAAGGCAAGATTCAAAAGAAACCCATGAGTTTCATTAATTTTGGAGGTATAAGTACAAAATGCCGACATGGCAGGATTCATGAGGTTTTGTTTCTTTGGAGGGGTACTATGGAACTTTCATGTATCTTTTACTGTTTATGGAATTAATGTAATTTTGCTGTATAGGCTTGTACTATCTGAATCTATGGAAATATTATGTATGTAAAAAAGCCCCTTTACTGATTCGATCTCTTTTCTAATGTAGCTTTTTATCTTCCATTTTAGTCAATCCATGGCTGTTATCTTATCTTCAACAAGATGAATGAATAAGATTTGAAGTTAGAATAAACAAAGTTATAAGCTTTTTCTTTGAAATTAGAATAAGCGAAGTTTTGTACTTATTACAACCTCAAAATACTCCAACAATTAAAGAATGTTTGAAATGAAATGCTTCCACCAGCTAGAAACAAACAGAATGGAGAGGTGGGAGAAAGAATAAGAGTATCTGATTTTACTACCCAACCAAACGGCGAGCTCGTTGATTGGCGCCTTTCACTCTAGAATTCAGCTCGTCGACATCATCGCCTAGATGGTCCAGAGCTTTGTTTTGCCTGCATTTTCCAGTGTATGCATTCAGAACACTATTTAATAAGCCAACATTAATCTCTAAATTGAGAAAAAGAAGGATGGCATATAAGACCTGTCGAGCTCGCCTCCCATGTCCACAGCCATACTCTTCAGGTCACCCAAGATATTACTTAAATCTGAGAGTGCATCATCTTGTTTTTCCTTCTCAAACTGAAACAACAATATTCATATCCATTGGTTAAATCTCAAACCATAATAATAATAATAATGCTATACTCTTGAGATAAAATGATAACAGCAAATGTTCACATCAATTTTTTGCATTGCGCCAGATGATTCAGGAGGTGGTGTTCGTGTAGCCGACTGCTTTTTCCCCGTAGATACACCCAGTTTTTCCCTTTCCTCCTTGTTGTTTGCAGTTTTCCCAGAGGAATTATCTGGACAGCCAAAATATGGACATAATCAATAGCAAATAAAATGGGAGTGGCAGCAAGATACAAGAATGTCAATTACTTCGTGAGAAAAAGAACCAGTGAAAATGTAACCTGCTGTTATTAGAGGGCCTGTAATGTCTCTTGTCTTCTTTGGCTTCCATGGCATAGAAAACATGCCTCCAAGATTATTCAGTAGTTTCTCTCCCTATAATTAATAATAATGAATAAAAATCTATTAACAAACGTAGAGAAAATAAAAACACATACATAAACAAAGAAAAATCAAGACAAAAGATACAATCCTTCATTTTATGGCTAGCATTATCAGATTCATTGCAAACTAATACGTTGTTAGTTCTGGATCAGTTTCCATCTTTTACATAATCATGAAAACTTGCACGCCAAATATTTCATAACAGCTCCCTTTCAAATTGAATAATCTGAATCTCTTTTTATAGATATCAGATCCACATGAGTCAACAACTAATCATTTTAGTATAACAACACAAAGGATAGAAAATAAAGGCGAAATGTGTCTGACGAAAACCAGTAACGAGCCTACCTTACTTAGATCTTTATCTATATCGGCAGCCATCCTGTGGGTCCTCTCAATTTGCTCACCCTGCTGATGCAACATGTCAAGGGTCCTCGTAGCATCTCCCCTTATGTCCTCCGCGATCTTCAGGCAGTTATTAACAGATTTTGTGGTCTCCTCAGATTTATACATGGCATAGTTTTCCAATTCCTGCACACTCTGGTTCTCAAGCCCTCCGGAGTCTTGAAAACCATTTTTGTATCGATTTTTATCTTTAGAGGCTGAAGAAGTTGCTGTACCTCTCTTTCCAACAAAACCTTCATCATCATCATCATCATCAAAAGGATTGGCGGAATTGGAATTCGGTACAAACAATGCAGGCTCGGAAGAAGTTCTTCGTGCAGGATTAGGAGTTTGGTTGGTTTCAGGTCCAGCATCTGATAATCCAGGATCTACAGAATTCTGCTTAGGAACTTTCGCGGGGGATTTCATGAAACCAAACATCCTGGCTGTATTTACTCCTGAATTTTAATGAACTATTGGCTAAGAGGCTCTAAAACAAGAGTTCTGGTGAATATAACTGGTACCTGTAAAAATGCATTGCAATGAATTGTCTAGGAAGGCCATTCTTTCTAAGTAACGCCATTAACTTCAAATAGAAACATAAATCTAAGAGCACAGTAGATTCGCAAAAACTAAACAAAACAACATTACTATTTTTCCATTTAAAGACTAACAAAAAAGCAAATGGAAGAATGCAGAACGAAACTTAAGCATAAATTGAAGCGTGAGATTGTGTATCGAAAGCAAACCAAAACCGATAATCTTAGACCCTGTCGGGTAACCATTTGGTTTTTTATTTTTGGTTTTTGAAATTTAAGCTTATTTTTCCTCAAATTTTCATACAATGTGCTTCATCTTTCCTATCATGTATCTATCTTTAATGCCAACTAAATTTCAAAAATAAAAACACATTCTGGAAGTTCTATTTTTTTTTTTTTTAAATTTAAAAACTAAAAACTAAAGCCTTACCAATTTAGGCGATAATGATACAAAGAAACAATATGAAGGGAAAATTAGGGTTAAAAAAACGGAGAAAAATGACCGAAATGCAGTGTAACTACGAAAATGAGATCAACAGATAAAATATGTAGCAATTCCATGAACTGGGAAATAAAACCCCAAACGAAAAGCAAAGAGAAACAGTACCTGAAATTGGAAGAAGGAAGAAAATATGAAATGAAAGCGAAATAATGGGTTTTGTTGTTGAAGAATTCGATCCCTTTAACACCAAATTGATGAGAGGCGACGCGGAAAAGCAGAGATCTGTACGTCTCCGACTCGCTAAAAAAATAAGAAACACTTTGAAATTTGGTTGTCCTCCTTACAAATTTAGACCGTTGGGATTCTCTCAGATTGTGATTTTCCTTTTTTTTCTTTTCATTTATTTAAAATAAAACTAGAGGAATTTTGTTGAGAGTGTGCGGCGCACGTGCTTCCCCCATTTTTATTTTTCCCTCGAATCACTTGTCTTTTTTTCTTTTTTTCTTTTTTCATTCGTATGTTTTACTTGTAAAAACTAGAAAATTTAGAGTTTTTTTTTTTGGAAAGAGAAAATTTAGAGTTGTTGCATGTTTAAAATATTTTTAAATTTAATAATTTATTTATAAAAGAAGTAAATCATAAAGATAAGTTCGATCATTATTTTTAAAAATAAACTGATTAAGATTGTTAACATTTAACTTTTAGAACACTTTGGGTGCACTAATGGCGGCATTCCAACCATGATGTTATACACATTTTTATTTCTTTTCTTAAAAAACAAAAAAAAAAGTGGGCTCAGATGTGTGGCTCATATATTGACATCACCGCTGGGGTACTACCACAGTTACATTCAAAATACCCTCTTTAACTTTTATGATCGTTCTTTTATTAAGTTTTGTGGTTATATTAAATATAAATTAAAGTTAGGTAGATTTTAGGATTAAATATTAATTTTAATTGATTTACATAAAACATTAATTTTAAATATAGGTATTTTTTTAGATCAAACTTTAAATATAGGTTAAAACTACTGCTAATTATCGAATGAGTCGGTGGCGCGATTGGTTATTTGGTTTGATATTAATTCATTTTCATTCCACGGTCACGAGTTCAAGTAATATATTATATTTATTTATTTCAATAAACAAATCATTCTTGTTTTTTTAAACATTAAAAAATCATTTTTATATATTAAGAAAGTAAAGAAAAAAATATTAATCATGATTTTCCAAACTAAAATTTTTCCTTTCTTAAGTTCAATTTACAAATAACATTAGTTTGAAACTCAAATCTTTTTTCTTTCAAAAATGTCTTTTTTTGCGTAATTATTAAATAAATGTTTACAATTCTAAAGACTTAAATGAGTGCAAATTTATGTAAATGATTAAATAATTAATTAGATTGTAATTATTATTATTATTATTTTTTACAGAAAAACAAAGTGTATATTCACAAAATAATCGAATATTATATCTTTATTAATACTTTTAATCAGTGTAAATTATTAAAATGGATTTTAAATTTATTCCTAATCACCAACAAAATTTTTAATATTTAAATAAAATAAGATCTAAATTTCCAACCACCTAAAAATAAATTTGTTAATTAAAATATATTTGAACCCTTACTTTTTGTTTAGTTTTTAAAATAAAAAAAAGTTGTTACGGTTATTTTATTATGAAATTTACATATATCGTAATAAATGAATATTAAATTCTTAAACGAAAATTTAATGAGGAATAGAAAATAACAAAGTACCCGACACACGGTAATTGGAATCGTAAATTTTGTTGGAATTCACTTTGTGTACCCATATGTATACCAACGGATGCATGTTAAACATGTTTACACTTGTGTGCGTTCTCGTGAACAATATTTCCTCCACCTAAAACTGTATAAAATAAAATTAAAAAAAATTGTAGGCTCGAGGAGTACACGACAATGGGGATACTCTCCTTGTTACATCAAATCATGTGTGACCACTAGAACATAGATGTCGACCAATCTGCAAAATAAAAATTAAATTTTGTTAGAATTCATTGTGTACTCATACATACACCAATAGATGCATGTGTAAACGTGATAAACTTGCGTGCGTACTCGTGGAAAGCGTTTGCTCCACTTGAAACTGTATAAAATCAAAAAGATTGTAGGCAAGAGGAGTACACGACAGTGTGGGTACTCTCCTTGTTACGTCAAACTGTGTGTGACCACTAGAACGTTGATGGCAACTAATTTACAAAACAAAAATAGCGAATACTTACTTGGAAGTTCAGTGTGGTGAGGATTGAGTTGCATAGAAGTTGAAAAAAATGTCGTATGTGGGAGTTGTCTTGTGAGTTGGGATATGAAGAAATTGGAAATATAAAAACATGAACAAAAAAAAAGACTTGCACCCCTTATTTAGAGGAGAAAAGGTTGGAGGAAGAGCGAAGCTCCAAGAAATACAGAAATAACTTAAATTTTCTTAAGTTGGAAGAAGCTCCAAGAAATTTTTCAAGACCCAAAATTCAAAATTAACTTCAATCCTCGTGAATACCTGAAATCCTTCAAAGAATTTGAAGATTTGGAGATTAAGACTTCAAATATTAATTTTCTTAGGATGGTGCTCGAGAAAGTGAAGATTAAGGAATAAGATGATATTTTACTACAATAGGGAGGAAATCGACCCATACTTGCGAGCGGTCATTGAAACTTTAGACTTCGCGACTTCGATATCAAACTATCAGAACAAAGTCGATTTCACCATGCAGATCGCCATGGCTAAGCTTAAGGATGAGTTATGTCACAGTCTGTCCAGCCACATCACTTCACTCTGATTGAAGTTGAGTCGCTTAGTGATCTGAGTCCTTCTTCTCATTCTATGTCCAGTAGCACCAATATTGTGTTTGAGGATGAAAACGACGAGGAGGCTAATTAACAAGAAGTTCAACTCAATTTAGGTTTCGTTTTAAAAAAAATAAATAAATAAACAATCAACACCATGAATTGTGCGAGGACAACTTTGCAAAAGAATTTATTAATAATATTGATAGAGAAATATTCTCTTTCAATTCAAATCTTTAGATCAACGAGGAAAACTTCTTTTTCAAGTATGAACAAAATAGTAGAACATTTTTTTCAAATGTAATAGAACATTATATTATTAACAAAAAAATGTACTTGGCCAATAAGTACCATAACTCGATCATGGTGTGTTAAAATTGATGATCTTAAGCATGAATTTGAATCTTTACTTTCGTTGGTGTTGAACTAAAAAAAAATGGTTAAAATATCATTTTGATCAATTAGTTATTATGATTGTTTCATTTTGATTTCTTAAATTTCAATTGTTCAATTTTAGTTCTCCAACTTTGAAAAAAAATTAAGATTGAACTAAGAGTTTAATGAAAAATATTTAGGTCATGCTCGGGCATGACCTAAATAATAATGTCCACCAATATACACCAAACTTTACTTTATTCTAAACCCAAAAAATAAATAGAGAAAAAAAAAAGGAAAAGGGAAAACTATCTTTTGATTAGAGTTTCACTTTGATTCTTAATGTTTCAAAATCAAACACTTTCATTCTTCACATTTTAATAAAGCACTATTTTAGTCTTGAGATAACCGAATACCTAAATTAATTTTAAAAAACAAAAAATTGATGATGTGGTAATTATGTTGTTTAGATGAATTTTATTTCTTAAAAAATAATTATTATGAAAACTCAAAACACACATTAATATCTTTTTAAGGAAGAGGCATCAAAGAAATTATATTAAACAATTAAATAAAATTATGCATCATCTTTCTCCTCCATTTGACCCCTTTTCAACGTGTGTATGTTAAAAAAAGCAGAGCACAATTGAAGACAATTTTATTTAAATATTGATAACACTAGTTGATTCATATGATACACTCTTGTGAGATACACCATGAAGTTCGATAGCAATCCGGTTGAAGCTAGCCTCTCGAAAGTTTCATTTGCTGCCCAAATTTCAAAAACCCAGAAAGGGATTATGAACTTAAAATCAAACCCAAATCGCTAAACCAATCAAATGAAACACAGAAAATGAAATAAAAGGATCTAAGATGTGTAAGCTTTCTTTGAGGATGATTTTGAGAGGGAGAGAAACAAAGCCATTATTGGAACTGGGGTTCTCATTCTGGGTATCCATCTGGTTTGGAGTTCTTCAATTTCTGTAGATCTTGAAGGTGGTTCGGGTTCGGGCTGGTCCGGATCTGGAAGTAAAAGCTTATTAGTCTGTGGAGATGTTTTATTTACCCATTGCTATTGATCTTTCTTGCAATGGTGGAGCTCTATTTTTATTTTTTTATTTTTTTTTTTTGACATGCAGACCTTGAAAAGGGTAAAATGAACAAGGAAGATGATAAAATAATTTTATTTAATTGTTTATTACAATTTATTTGAGCTTTTTTTTATAACTAAAAATATTTAAAAAATATTAATGTGTCTTTTGAGTTTCATATTAATTATTTTTTTAGAAATAAAATCCATCTAAACAATATAATAGTATTCTTTTCTCTCTTCTAAAATGGACGAAAAAAAAAATTTGTGGACCCATATTGTCTTAAAATGGATGAAAAGAAAATTTCTCTCTTCTCAATCATTCTCTCCCATCCCTATTCTTTTCTCTCTCATGAACACCTTTTTTTCCACCTCCTAACAAAAAATGCATCAAATTGGGATTTGATTTCAGCTTCTCCTTTTCCATCAATGCATTAGCACAATGTTGTATCACCATTTTTCTTAATTCCCTATCTTTTTTTTATAAACTCAAATTCCTTCGCTTTCTTCTCCATTCTCATTCATTTTTCTTCATTTTTACTTTTAAAAATAATTTTAATTTCTAACCATTCATTTTTAATAATTTCTTTCAAATCAATCAAAATAATTTATTTTTAATCATTTCTTTTTTAATTATTAAAAGTAACTACTCATTTTAAATCTACATCCAAACAAGATTTTGACTCTAACTCTCTACACAAAAACTACGTATAAACGAGTTTTTTGCTACAATTCTCAATTTTTAACTACTCAATGTAATTCCTCAATATAACTCTTTAAGCTAAATCCTACCTAAATATGTCAAACAAACACCCCCTAACTTTAGAGACCTTTAACTTTTTTCAAAGTTAGCGGACTAAAATTGGACAATTGAAACTTGAGAGACCAAAATAAAATTATCATGATAGTTGAGGACCAAAATAGTATTTTAACCTTTGATTTATTTAAAGAGGGTGAATTGTGAAATGTGTTCAATGCTTGATTACTATACTTTGTATAGAAATTTCTTCATCATGCGAATATAAAAGAAGATGCAAAAAAAAAAGAAAAGGAAAAAGAATGTGAGTTTATTTCAGCTTTTGAAAAGTTGAAATAATAATCTTATAAAACAGGAAAATGGACAGACAGAATGCTTAACTTTTGAGAGAAAGAAAGAATACTTTGGTTAAGTGCAAAAGCTGGTTTGAAAGATCCAAAGCCATGAATTACATGCAAAGCATATTTTAAACTTCACTTCTCTTCTATTCCCTAATTTAAAAAACAACCCCAAAAAGTTTTTGACTTTTTGTCTCTTTTTAATAGTTATTTCTTTCAAATTTTCACTTAACTTGCTCTTCAAATAATCTCTTCTCTCCTCTCTTCTACGCCAACACAATCGATTTTTTCAATATCCACACACCCAAGAAATCTCATTACAGAGCTTCTTTTTTCAAACTTTCATGGATAATTTGCTCAGACATATGAGGTATTTAATGGTTTAATTTAGTTCTCTGAAATTTTATGGAATTATAACAAATCCATTTCTTTCTTTGTCTTTGTCTTTTTAATTGTTGGTTTCAGATCGAAATATCCACAGGATATCAGCAACAGAGAAGAACAAGGCAATAGAAGAGAAAGAAATTTGGTTCCTCAGAAATCCCAATCTTTCAGAGGTAATGAATGATATTATTTTAGTTTATGAAGTTTGAAACTTGATCATAATATTAAATGCTAATTTATCCTTCAAGAATTGTAAGGTCTCATCAAAGTGATTTAGAAATCACTTTATCATTATTTTCATGTTTCTTTAATCATTCAAAAATTAATTTTGATTGCATAAAAAAAAAAAAGAAATTTTTTTTTTAAGATGAAAATTATTTATAAAAAATGATCATATTAACTCCGTATAAATTCATTATTTTTATTAAAATCACTCTTAGATATGGTATTTTAGTTTGGTAATCTATTAACTTTGAGGGTCATACGTCAAAAATGGCAGCTCTTAATATGTAGGGGATGTTTGTTTGTCAATTTTAAAGAAAATTTACATTGAATATTTACTACTTGCTCCTCAAAAAATTAATTCAAATGAACTGCTCAAAATAATTCTTTATTTCTAATAACTCATTTATAATTATTCATTTTTAACCATTCAAAATAACTCTTTGTTTTCAACTCGTCATTTTTAATCATTCATTTGTAACTATTCAAAATAACTCAATTTTAACTACTCAAAATAACTTTTCATTTGAAATTCACATATAAACAAACTATTGTCTCTAACTTCTCTTCAAAAAAATCACATTGAAACAAATTTTTACTTGCAACTGCTCCATAAAAATCTACATCTAAACAAACTATTATAAAAATTTCAATTTTCTATCTCACATGTGCTATAGGGTTATGTTTGGTGTAAAAAAAAAAAAAGTCTAAAAACTTTATTCTTATGCAAAAGTTAATTTGTGATTACAAATTTTAAGATTTTCTTTTTTTCGAGTTCCAATTCTTAAGACATTGAAGTTTCAGAAGCCCCCAAATGTAACAAAACTAAACAAGCGTAGCAACGTGGTTTCATTGAATTTGTGCAGAGAGAAAAACGACGGCGGGGTGGTTGGGAAGGCAATTTTCGCGGCAAATGAGTCGAGGGAATGAATTTTCCGACGAGGGAATAGAGCGTGCAACAGCCATCGCCGCCGCGGTCTACGCAATTCGTTGCGTTCAAGATTCAGAAATCGGGAGGCGCAAAAAGAACGACGATCTACCCAAAACGGTGTCGTTCCCACAGTTCACCAACCTCAAGGACCAAACTCGCCCCTCAACTCCTCCTCCTTCTCCTCCGCCGCCGGAACTTCCTAGGTTTCCCCGTCGGTTTATAGGTAACAATTTCTTTTACATTTCTCCCCGAAATTCATCCACCTAAGCCTAGCCTAATTCCCCACGGTTGTAAAGTTAAAATATGATTTTGTTTCATATAATTTACACTGGTTTTGTTTTATTTTATTTTGTCTATAACCATTAATTCCCCGTCTCTTGAGACCTAAATTTAAAAACACAATCATAAAATTAAAAATATTAACTATGGTTTTGACTTGGAACCATATAATTTAATTAGTTTCAAGTGGGTATTTGATATTTTCATTCTAATCCAATTTAAATGGGTAAAAACCTTATTTAATCCATAAATTTGGATCAGACCCAAGCTATCAATTTAAACCGTTAATTGATTCAAAAAATTTGAATTAATCCAAACGAATAAGCCTATACGGATATTTTTGTCTACAAAATTAGAATCTAATTTAAGGTTAGAGTTCTCAATATAACACCATATTGAAGGCTATGTTGGAAATACAAATGCTCCTGTATTAAAAATGTGAAGAATTTTCAATATTTTTATAAGATATATGAAATTTTCTCTCCCGTAAAATGTCACAATAATTATCACATTTTGTGCTTTATCTTGGCTGGTTAGACCAACCTTTAACTTGCAGTTCCCATCGTATCTATTTCAAACTTAAAGTTAAATTAAATTTACTGTGTTAACTCTTGAAGTTTCTAAATTTACACTAAAATGGACACGTTAATTAATATGTATTTTTTACTAAGATTTGGAAACTTTCTATGTTTGTTGTACTAAAATAAATAAATTAATAATTATTTAGTCATGAAAAGGTTACAAATAAAAATAAAAAAGAAAGAATAAGTTTCTAAATTCACTAACGAATTTTAATTCAAAGAACAAGCAAAAATACTTTAAAAGGCACAAATTTTAATTCATTTTTTTTCTTTTAACTTAAGAACTATCGAAACTAAACGTCCTTTAAAAAGTACTAAAAAACGTCCTTTAGAAAAAATAAATAAATAAATTACATTCTCTTTAATAACTATTTTGTTTTTAGTTTTTTGTTTTTAAAATTTACTTGTTTTTTGTTTTTTGTTATTAAAATTTAAATTTACAATAACTATCATACCATATGTTTTCTTCTACATGGATATCTACATCTTACATATATTTGTAGAAACCAAATAAAAATTTGAAAACAAAAAAAATAATTTCCAAAAATTTGTTTTTATTTTTGAAATTCAGTTATTATTCATGTACTTTCTTAAAGAAAGTTAGATACATTTTTAAAAAAAATGGAGCATCTTATAGGAAATATTAGTAAAAATAAGCTTAAATTTAAAAAATAAAAAATAAAAAATAAAATAATTATCAAACGCGGCATCTAATTAAACTAAAACAACTTCACAACTAACCTTAATTTGATGACTTTGATCATAGATTTGTTGAAACTAGAAGAAACTAATACCGTTGATAATAATTCATTAGTACACTCAATCAAGCTATGTAAAGTTCGAATTCTTCAACTCCAAATGCAATCTATGATTATAAGCTCAGATTTAAAAGCCGAATTTGAATGAACTGATGAGATGGTTTGTGACGTTGATAATAAAGATCGTGAAGAAAGTCAGAGAAATGTGGCAGTGATCTCCGACCAACGAAAACTGAAACCAAAAGAAAAGATAACAGATTCCGGTGGCGGTCCATACTCGAAAGAGACAAGTTTTTCGGACAACAAACCGGCAGAACCACAAAAACCGGTGGCAGTACTGCCTAGACCTCCAACTCCACACATCTCTCATAAGCCATCATCTATTGGGCCGACCGACACCCAAAAACCAACCCCGGTTCAAACCAGGCCTTCTGACCCAAGAGAAACCAAGGCGGATCTCTGGGAAAAAACAGAGATGGCTAGAATCAAAGAGAAGTATGTATTTGATTCTTCTCCGTAATCTTCTTATATTTCTGGTCTATTTTAGGTATCTTAAAATGGGAATTTTTAATTGATTTAATTCAGAGATAAAATAGTTTACTTGATTGCTTAATTAAATATGAATTTTAAAATTTTAAGTTTTTTAAATTTAAAATGTTTGGAATTCGAACCCTTAACCAAATAGATGACACCCGAGTATTACTCTTAGCAAAAAGTTTAATACTTTCGATTAGAAAGTTGGAAGTTCTTTCTAATTATAATATTTTTTAATTATTGAGGACAGTAAGTTTTTATTACCCTGTGTATGTATTTCTTTTCTGCTTTTTTTTTTAAAAACAATTACAAATATGGCATAAATTTGATAATGAATTAGATTTTGATTGGTGTTATTTTTGTAAAATTTTCAACTTCTTGTCATATTGGAAAATATATATATATTTATATTATTACCAAAAAATATAGTATTTCAAAATTTTCTTTTAAACAAGTTAATATTGTCCGTAATAAATTTATGATTAAGATTAATAGTTAGACAATATTTGGGTTCTTACCGGTAAGAACTAAGTCATTCTTACCTACTTTATAACCACACATTTTTTAATTTAGAAAAATATGAATAAAAAAAAAAGAAAAATATGGATAAAGATAGTTTGAGTCAATCTATAAATTAATAAAAAAAGAAGTCAATAACCTTTTTGGTATCATTTTTATTTTTTGTTTTAAAAAATTTACCTTAAACAAAACAAATAGTTATGGAGCCTAAACCTCTAATTGAACATTTGTGTGTCACTAAAGTGGATAAAACATTTCAGGTATCAAAAAGTGGACGAGACAATTTCATACTGGGAAAGCAAGAAGAAGGACAAAGCGATGCGAAAATTAGAAGAATCACAGGTTCATAATCAATTAATTAACATAGAAACGACATTAACAATGGTTGATTAATGTGTTTAAACAATTTCAGGCTGTGGGAATGAAGAGGGCAAAAAGGGAAAAGGGAAGAAAAAAGTTTGAAGAAGACATGGAATTTATAAAGCAAATAGCAGGAGAAGCAAGGGCAAAAGCAGATGCAAAGCGAAGAAATGATATCCTTAAAGCCAATCAAAAAGCAGATATTATTAGACAAACAGGAGATTTGCCTGTTAATTGTTGCTGCTAAATCCACTTAAACTCTAATGATTTGATTGCTTTGTTCCTTGTTTCAACTTTTTTTTTTTTTGTGTACATTACAGATTGATTGCTTTGTGAATAAAAATTATCAATGATTCGTGTTATTTTTATCAATGACGGAATATGATTCTCTTTTACTCTATTTTCATCATTTCACTTTAGAAAAATACAATTAGTAAACGTTGTAATTTTTGGATAGAGGTACCTTAGTAAACTTTGTCCATAAAGCTATATGAGCTGAAATCAATTGACATGATATATGATTCGGAAAAAAAAAAAAGTTACTAGTTAAAACTTATCTACCTAAATGGTTTTTTTTTCTTTTTTACTTAGCCCCATTAGGAGAGTTGTTCTACACTTCACTCGAAGATAAAACAATCATTTAAGACTTTATGTGTAAATCTTCAATTAACTCAAAATTGAAATACTCACCAACAAAATAACTTTTTGTTAGTAAAATATGTGACTCTTTATAGCGAACTTAAAAGAAATGAAATTACATAATACTAATAGAAACATGGAGTTCTAAAAAAGTGGTTTCCATATTTCATTTTAGTAAGATTTTTCAGCAAGTAAACTTCCTTCTATTCGTTTAATGCGTTGGAAATGGTGAATTAAGTCAGAAAAAAATATTGAAATGAGATTAAATTACAAATTTGGTTTAAGGCAATAAGAAAATTAGAATTTAATTATATGGCTTGATAGGACTTAGAAGATTGATATAAATTTGAGATTAAATTCAAATTCATAAAAAAGTAACACAAGGATTAAAGAAATCCAACAGAAATTCCCCAATTTTTCATTTTTGTTAACAAGACAAAGACCAGACATCAAAGATAGTGTTAGTAAAACAGAGTACATAACTTGTATTCTAGAACACATACACAAAATCACAATAGGTTAAGCAGTAAATGCAAACCTTTATTGACACAATTAGACCAAAACAAACCTGATTGCAAAAAAAGGTCATTTCTTCAAGAAACGTTCAGCCATCTTCATATAATCTCCAAACCCAGATCCAGCATTTTCTCTCTTGTGCGGCTTAGCCGGTTTCGGCTCGACGCCGGAACCGTGAGGAGCGGAATGAGACTTCTCATACTTATTGAGATAATCCTCAGCCTTGTCAACGCACTTACCAATTCCTTTAGTTTCATCCAATTTGCCGTAATCGGAAGCCGCCCCCAGAAGATCGGCGGCGGCTCCTGCGACTTTGCCCTTATCTACTGGATGGCCTTTGCCGCCGCCGCCAAAAGATGATTTCGCGGCGTCGGCTACCAGCTTGGCGCTGGACATGAGCTCGGAAGCCGATGGCTTGTGGTGGTGGTCTGGATTTTGGTTTTGTGGCTTGTTGGTTGAGCTGCTGAGTTTAGACAAGAAGTCCATGATTATGAAATTGGATACAGATTTGAAATGGTTGGGGATTATTGCTGCAGATATTTATTTAACCAATTGGGGAACAGTGAGTTTTTTTTTTTTTTTTTTTTTTTTTAAGGAAAATTCAGAGTGGGTTATGGGCTTTGCCCATTCATGAAAAGGGCTGTGAATATGGACCACCCTGAGGTGTCATTTTAATTTTTAGTGTATTTATAATATATTTGGGGCAAGGATGTTCTTATAATAAACTTATTCCATAGAATTAAACAAATTCATTAATACATTTTAATACACATTGAGCATGTTTGGGTAAGGTGAGTTGGGAAGGGATGAGATAGGAAAGGAAAGGAAAGGAAGAGAAGTGAGACTAAGTTTATGTTTGGTGGATATAAATATACTTCTTTTAAAAAAATGGAGACATTTTAAAATTATTTATATTTTATGCACATGTCTTTAAAAAAGTGGGATTTACAAATTGATTAATTTTTCACTAATTAAAATTACAAATTTCAAATATACAATTTTGATGAGTTTTAAGGATATAATTTCTTTAAACATGGTAAATATCACATTTTAAAAGAAGAAGATATACGTAAATAATATACAATAAATGAATATAATCAAATAAGTTTATAGGGAGGAATTAGTTCATAAAATGTCCAATAACATTAGTTGAGGTGTGCGACGAGCTCATATTGTATAAAAACGGAAAAAAAAACAAAAATGTGACTCCCAAAAAAATAAAAGAAAACATTAAATTGCAAAGTTAAATTTTTTATATATATAACTCAAATAATAATAAAATAAATTGAAAAAAATATCTTTTTTTATTGAAAAAACGAATGAAAAAAAGTGGAAAAAAATTAAATACTTTAAAAAAAAATCAACGAAAAAGAACTAAATAAAAAGTAAAACATTACAGGTAAATAAATTTAACTTCCCAACTCATAACTTCCCAACTGACAGGCCAAACTAAAATTTGTAACCCATCCCTACCCTTTCCTCACCCAGCCCCCCAAACACGCCCATTATAGGTAGCATTGTGGTGATTTGATACTATATTAAATAGTGTGAGATTTTATCTTTAAAATCAATTCGTGGTGAGGGGAGTACCACATATCTTATAAATGTGTTGAGAACTCCTCACCTTTCTAATATAAGAAAATGTGAGAATCTCTAACAATTCATAATAATGTTTGGAATGATAATGACATGTTTGTCAACTACCATATGATTTAAATGAATTTAAATTTTGACATGTTCTATATGCTCTCGATGCATTCCATAGCGGCTTATAAGCAAGCAAAATTTTGTAGACATATCTACGAAACATATATTAGTATATGAACTATTGTTGTGCATAGATTTGAGATGGGTCTTACTCTAAATTTCTTAATGAACATGACATTAAAAGTTTGGACATTTAATCCACGATTTTTGTGAACCTACGATCTTGTTGATGGAGAAAACTACATGTTCGCAAATACTAATACTTTAAGTTTGATTACTTTAGAACTTACAACTTAAATACAAAAAACAGAAGACTAATATCTTTTTCGTTTTTTTATAAAATTGTCGATTGATGTTAATAACTTTTGACCTTTTGTTCGTTCTACGAACATTTTTTTTTTTTAGCTTTCTTTCTTTAACCATGTTCTTAAACCTACAATGATCTGAGCATTTAATATAGTTGCATTTAATCTAAATAAAAATTTAAAATGCATGTTCAATACCAAACAATAACCTTCCAATAATTTTGTAAATATATAATCTTGAAAAGTATTCATACTATTATATGTATTTACAATAGCCATAAAAATTAGATTCTCAAACAACCAAATATTGATACATGGATACTAAAATATGCATCAATACAAATATCAAATTATCAAACTTTAATACTCAAACATGCCATCATTAAACCTCATACAATTGAGGGTATATTTGATAATTTAATCTTTAAAAAATGAATATACTTTTATGGTATAACGAGCACATAGCTCGCTTTGTTTCTGGGGAGCTGTTTGGATGGATGAAATTTAGGTTGAGAAATTATTTTGACTAGTTAAAAATTGAGAGTTGTAGAAGGTGTTTGGTTGAGGGATTATTTTGAGGGATTATTTTAAAGAGGTGTTTGGATGACAAGTTGTGGAAGGTTTAGTAGAGGAATTATAATAAGAGCTCGTTTGGATGTGTTTATTTTTAGAGGGATTATAATAAAAGCTCGTTTGGATGTTACGTTTGTAGTGGAGTTGTAGGAAAGTTTTGTTATTTATGAATGATTTGATATTTATGAATTTTTTTAATAAAAATAATTTCTTTTAAATGTTTATTATTTTAAATCTCAAATATTATATTTATATTTATAACATTCTTGACTAATATTATTTAATTTGGTATTCA
>JBBMKA010000003.1:3410736-3425155 GCA_037833695.1 Sechiopsis laciniata | reverse complement strand
GATATTTTAAATGTTAATAATATGTGTAAAAAATATATAAAGGAGAAAAAAAAAATCACATTTTCGAATAAGAATAATTTTTAATGTTTCTTTTAAATGTCAAATACATGTTATTGAAACAAAATTTAACCATTTTCATTTAGAACTTTGAGAATATTTTTTAACATTTTGTTAAAGTCACGGATATTTAAAATTTAAACTTTTTTTTAAAGTTTAGGAGTACTTTTAAAACAAAAATTTAATGATTTCTATCTAAATTTAATATCAAAAGATAATTTTTAAACATTGTTTTTTTAAGTTTAGAGATACTTTCAAACATTTCAAAACTTGGGAGTATTTCTTACATAACATCCATAGTTTATAGGTATTTTTTTCCTATAATTTAGCTTATCCTAAAAAAGACATGCAATATACTCATGGAAACGATATTCAAGCCGATAAAATTAATAATATTATTCTGAACGTATTGAGCAAAGAATAGAGAAGTTAAAATTGTAAATATGGTAACGGGTACTTCAAATAGGCGACACATTGAAAAAAAAGGAACTTCAAAAAAAAAAAAAAAAAATTGAAAAAGGAATATTGGGATAACTCTAAATTTAGAATAAAATAATATTGATATTGTATTTTTTTATTTTTTTATTATTATTTTTTTTAATATTGATATTGGTGTTGTATTAATGAGTGATCTGTTTGCCTATACAAGAGGGAAGTTCTGTAACATATATACGACTTCTTTAAGACATATTGAATAAAAATTAAGTAAATATCTGCATGAGTGTTTAAATAGAAAAAAGAGGATGGATCTGAACCGTTGGATCAAAAGAAATGATGTTTGGAAATGAAAGCAAAAAACTATAATCAAGAGTGAAAGTGATTGCCAACTATATATTTGGCCACAATTGAGGCCCACAAGCCAGTCTTTTCTTTCAATAAGGACATAATAATAATTCCCCCCTGCATTTAAACTTTGGCTTTCATTGTCAAGTTCTGATAGAAAGGAGAAGATTTTTCACCATCTCTATTCCCTCTTCTTTCATCTTCTCCTTTCTATGATTTCAAAAAAAAAAAACTTATCTTTTCTATTGACAATGAAAGCTCCTCTATGTATCTCTCTTCTTTCAACTTTTGCCACTAATGGCTAGCTCTTCTTTATGATCTTCATAGTTCTACTCGTCTTCGTTGCCTCATCCGCCCCACGCGCCACCGTATCTCCTATCATCCATCTTCCTTTGTGCTACCACTTCTTCAATCATGTCTCTTAGGTATCTAAAAAAAACAGTTCAACGACATCAGTATATTCCATAATTAAAAAATTCTCTGATGTATTTCGATATTACAACCTAAGAACGGACTACACAAGGGAGTGAAACTCCAACTTTCGATCATCAAGAAAGATAATAATAAATAAAAAATCGAGAAATCATAAGTTCGAATCTCTAACTTTTCATTGTAGTTAAATGAAAGAATTATATATATATATATATATATATATTTAAAAGAAATAGAAGGAAAAACATAAAAGTAATATTACAGTTAGGGTTGTCGTATTGAATAAAGTGAGAGGTATATAGTGGGGACCAACATATATTTGTCTTCTCTTTAAAAACTAATATATAGAGCAGCTCTAAAACCCTAAATTTGAAACTTTTGTAGTCAATTCTTTTTTAGTTTAATAATATTTGGTATTTAGTGGTGAGTAGTTTGGAACCATAACTTATTGATTATCAAATCGTATATAGTGGCATTGGAGTATTGCTCCTTTAAATACGTTGAGTCATACATAATTATTGGTTATTAAGTTGTATATAATTGAACTTGAAACTTTTGTAGTCATTTTTAAAATAAGTTTATTTTAGCCATTTCTATGATGAACAATACATAGGTACCTCTTAGGAAGTACTTAGTACATATTTTTCATCATTTTTAAGGGTGATAATGTGACACTTCTTCAATATATTATTTCTTTTTCATCAGTGAAATTAGTATTTTTTATATACTTTTTATATACTTACATTACTAACGTGGTACATTCTTATCTTCACATTAGAAAAAACTATATACTAAGTACTTCCTTGATTTCTATTTTTAGAAATGATTTAAAGTGTCCACGAACTTTCAATTTTGGGTTAAAAATGTCTTTTTAATTCAATATTTAGGGTGGGTAGATAATGTATCTTGGCTATAAGACATAGAGTTAGCTTCGATGAAATAAATTTTTAACTTAAAATTGTTAAATAATTCCATAAACTTTATTGATTTTGAGTCTTATATATATGTGTTCACACGAGATTTCTGGAGAAATTTTGATTCGTGGAGTTGAACTTGAGTTTTGAGATGATTTGTACAAAAGTGGTTCTATCTCTATGTTTTGATCCTCTGATTCATTCTCTTTGAATATATGTTCTTGATTTGAAGAACAGGATGAACGTTCTTCGTATTTAGTTACTTGTTTGTAGAATTGCTTGACTTTCAAAGTGGTTTTAGACTTTGAAGGCTCTTGAAAATTTGGAGAATTTGGTGGAATTCTCTATAGAACTTCAAATTTTTTACCCCTTTAAATTTTTTACCCCTTTAAATGTAGGAGACCATGGGCTTAGGCCTGGGCCTTTAGCATGACCCTTGACTTGTTCACTAAATAAACTTGGATCTAGTTTAATTTTGACAAAAATTCAAAATAAACCAACTTTTGTCCAATTTAATTTTGAGAATTATTGTCCCAAAATTTAATTTAATTTCGTCATTAAATTTAGAATAATGATGTGGCAATTTACAATTGGCCGAAATTTTTCAATCAACCATATGTTTTTTTTTACTTAAACTAATGAATTTATTAACCATAAAATTAAATATTGTTATATCTAATATGACCTAAATTTTAAATTTTATGTCGAATAAGTGTAAATTTTTTTAAAAAAATCAAATAGATCAATTGTACCTTTTTTTTAAAGAAAAAACAGATCAATTGTACATTAAACTTCAAAATTGAAAGTTTAAAATTTTATTAAAGACGTTCTAATGTTGACCTAATAGACACCATTAAAACATATATAAAGTCGGTAGAGTCTAACTATAATTGATACATATATCCTAAATAAGTCAGATTTTCTCAACCCTTAAATATTGTTGTTATACTACAAAAATAGACAATGAAAACCTAAAAATTCTGTTACAAACTTAAAAAAACTAGAAAATAACAATATGCATTACACATGTCAATATCATATTCTAATATTTTTATATTGAAAATTATACCTAAGAAAGAGTTAAAGATGGAGTTGAAATGAAATAACAATAACCACCTGCGATTTTTTAATAAAGCATAGGTGGATATAAAATTGAGTGATATAAATAGCCACGTTTAATGAAAAAGAAAATTGTTAGATTTCTTTACCAGAAAGAAAAAAAAAAAACAAATATTCTCCCATGATAAAATTGAAAAAATAAAAACTTCATTTTTTTTTTACTTTTGGACGAATTCGAGATATTAATAAAAAGTAGAGTGTAATATCATAAGATGAATTCGAGATATTAATCAATACATGCATTGTATGACATAGCAATATTTTGCGATACTTAAACATCGAAGAGCATTTGATAGCAATGAACATAGTGAAAATTTGAAAAAATGATGCACACATTTTTTTGGAGAAAGAACGATGACAAACCTCCATTTATAGTAATTACAAAACCTTTTAAATTTTAAAACTCATAAAATTTAATTAATCATAATTATAATTAAACTTTTTAACTAAGAGTTATGGAAAAGATATCACTGTTTAAAAATAAATTAGATCTATCGCACCAAGAGGTTAAGTTGCAATCAATATCATTTCAAGATTCTCAAAAAAAAAAAAAAAAAAAAAAATCATTCTCAAGCTTCCACGAGGATAATTAATTTTATCTTTCTAAAATATTTTCTTTTAAATAGAGATTTCATCTTTCGCTTTTAACCCACATTTTTATTTTCTCTCTCTAGTAAACAAATAAAATATGGTTTTTCTTTTTTAATTTTCACATTTATACTTTCTCTCTTAGTAAAAAATTGATAAAAATAAAACATATATCCATACAAGTTCAAATAGTTTTAAGGTTTAGTTTTCAAAATCTAAAAATAAAAAATCACATAATTATCAAACGAATTCAAAATTCAACCACCAAAAATTTAAAAATAAAATAGTTATCAAACCTCACTTAAAAGAACTAAAATGTTAACTTGATATATTATCATCCAACGATATCGTTACTATAAAGTTTTTGCAATGTAAATGCATGCAAGTCACTAAGTCACGACAAATGTTCTTTTTTTTTTTTTTGAAACAGTGTCATGAAAAATGTCAGCCATTATGAAACACATAAATGATGAAATATAAACTGTATTTTATTAATTATTTTACTAATATCTGGACAAGTATTAGTTTACTACATGGTAGATCATAAATAAACAATTTGTTCTAGCATTAAGTCTAAAAGAAAAGCGTATTTCAATAGGAAAGATAATATATAACTATAAATTCTTAGTTTCAACATTTTAATTTGAAATTTTTACTGCACTATGGTGCTCCAAATCGTCCTTATTTTCATCTTACTTCATTGCTCTTAAATGAATAGTTTTTTTTGTAATGTGTGTATCACATACTTTGTTGCTAACATAAGTATCCTTTACCGAATTTGGTGATGTGTTGGGTTTGATTGATTGATTATATTCCAATTCAATTCCACGATCACGAGTTCGATCCTGAAAATCGGCATTTGATTCTTATCTTATTATATATATATATATATATATATATACCCTTTTCGAAAGAATGATCAATAGTAAAGCGTATCACAATTTGTTAGATAATAATTATAAATTCATAAAAAAAAAGTATCTTTAGGGTGTGAACAAAGTTTTAGTAAGCATAGTTGTGTTTGTGATGGAGGGTAGGGTTATGCATTAGTCATTTTTGCTTAGAAACTTAGCTTAGAAAGCATTCCTTACTTGGGTTTCATTTTTTTTTTAGTTCCAACCATAATAAAAGAGTACAAGATTTGAATCCATGACTCTCGATCATAAACACACTTGTTTCGTGTACGTTGAGCTATTATTTTGGTTGACTGCTTGGGTTTCCTTTAATACGACCAAGAACCAACCCTCCTCCAAGCTTAGGTGCCTACACATCATATCATTTTATTAAAATAATATATATTTATTTATTTCATTCATTCATTCCTGACATATAGAAGAAAATTAGGTAAAAGATTTGCATGAGTTACTAAATATTTAAAAAAAAATGAAGATTGTCTGAGCCGCTGAACCAAAATGAAATGAAGTATGAAAATGAAAGCAAAAACTATAATTCAAGAGTGAAAGTGATTGCCAACTATACCCTTGGCCACAATGGAGGCCCCTCAAGCCAGCTTTATGTTAATAAGGTCATAATAATAAATCACCCTCATGATTCTCTAGCTCTGCATTTCAACTTTTTACCTTTCATTTTCACCATATGAAGCTTTTTTCCATTGCTTTCATCTCCTTTCTATCAGTACTCGACAATGAAAGTCTCTCTCTCCCTTCCTCTTTTGTCACCAATGGCCATCTCTTTGTGATGATCTTGATAGTTCTACTTAGTTATGTAATATATATCACAAGACAATTTTACATGGTTTATTAACATTATGTTAGCTACGTCAAAAAATCTTAAAAAAATACGAATGTTCGGTAAATGAAGCAACGATTTTAGAGAGTTTATGTAGTAGATCTCTCATAAAAGTCTAATGCACCATATGACCCAAAATACATAAAAATGCAATAAAAAAAAAAATATAAAACTCATGTCATTCATACATTTTAGCTAGATCTCCGCTCGCTAACCTTAGCGCAATATAATTCATGGCATTTTAATAGTATGTTTCTTTGTTGCCTCATCCGCTATCCGACTCTCCCATCCTCTACCTTCCATTGCCATGCTAAAAGCATCTTCCAACCACCTCCCACCATCACCATCACCATCACCATCACCGCCCGCCTCGTCACGAACCACAATCTCGGGCGAATCAAAATATTATGTTAGGGTGTTAGATAAATATAATAAAAAATTATCTTCAAGAGAGGGCATTAGGCTTTGGAAAAGATTCGGAGAGGGAAAGGGAAAGAAAAGTATTTATATGGCTTGTTTGGCTAGGGTGAGAAGGGAAAGGAAAGGAAATGAAAGGAAGGAAAATGAGAGTAAATTAGTGTTTGGTGGGAAGGGAAGAGAAGTGAAAGTAAATAAGTGTTTGGTGAAAAGGAAAGGAAAGAGAAGTGATAGTAAATTGATGTTTGGTTGAATGAGAAGAGAAGTGATAGTAAATTAGTGTTTGGTGGGATGGAAAAATAATGGATATTTTTTTAAAAATATATATAATTGATATATAATATTCATAAAATATGATATATCTAAAATAGAAATAATAAATATTACATTTAAAAAAATATATATATATAAATAACATATAATATAAGTATATATTCAATTAAGTTAAACGAGTTAATAAGAAAATAACAACTTCAATTTTTTTTTTTTTATTTAAGAGAGGGTTCAAATTCAAATTTTTAATTTTAACGATTTAATTTGAAATAATACTGCAACAAAAATATAATATAAAAACACTAAAGAAAAATATACACATAAGTAATATATAATAATTAATACAACCATATAAATTAATTAGTTGATTTGGTTAAAGATATGGATGTTAATTTTTCATTCAAAAGAGGGCTTTGGTTCAAATCCTAATTTTATCAATTTGCTTTTGAATAAATAATATTAAAGAGATAATGTATATTTGGAATTTTAAAACTGAAGCTATTAAAAAACCAAAAACAGTTATGACAATTAATAAACTAGGCCAAACGGATCCATAGTGGTTGAAATTGTGAATTATTCGTACAACAATGTTTGGAGTTCTCGTTTGAAAATTGATGTTGAGAGTGGGAGGGGAATGAAAACCTTATTTGGGAGTTGATGTTATAAGTGAGTTTATTGAAGGACTTTTTTTTAGGATTAAGCCTAATCTAGAAAGTAATTATAATAGTGGGCAAAAAAAAAAAAAAAAAAAAAAAATCAACAAATTTAATTTTCGTTTGTTTATTTGGTATTTCTAAATAAAAAAAAAAGGAAAAAAAAAATTCGCCGAAACAAACAAACGCACTCTTTGAAATACGTGCCCATCATTACTCTCGAACCTCTCAACTTTCTTTCTTGTCGGCGTTTCGTCTCCCACAAGAAGAAAGTGTTTCATAGGTTCGTTTTCAACAAAACAGTACGAATAAGTTTCGTTTTTCCGAAGAAAGAGTCGTTTTCTGACTTCATCTTCAAGGTACTATTCTTAATGTATGTTCTTTACATTTGAGACAGGTAAATTGATGAAATTGTAAATTAAGTTTAAGACCGTACACAAGCATATAACCTCTCATTCTCTTAAGATACTTAAGAATATTGATTTGACTCATATCTTTTTACTATGCCTACAAAGTAGTATATGTCAAGCCTAGTACACAACATTGCATACATCAAACTTCCTACTGTCGAAGCATAAGGGAATCTGTCTCAACTTCTCAACCTCTTACGGTGTCTTAGAACATTGGTCCATAGACAATGTGATTACATGCTGAAGGTAACTGATTTTTTTTGGAATCCTACCTCGCATATTGAAGAAGGAGCAAAGGTATGTGAGATACATACATTAATGAGATCCTAAAGAACTTATACAAGTGTCTTAACATTTAAATTAACTTTAAACTTTTGGCACAAAAAATGCATACAGAAATTATGTTTTTCCATAAGCGAGTATTAGATAATGTGGACATTCATCCCAAAATCAATTGGCAATAAGAGGAGTAGTCCACATATCTTTTTAAAGAGAAATAGAAAATTATGGTTTCACTTAGGACTCTTCACCTTTTCAATGTGGGACAATTGTGAGATCCTAACATTCTCACTCAAGATGGTGCCTCTGATACCATATTAAAGAATATGGAGTTATACCTCAAAATTAATTGACAATAAAAAGAGTAGTCATCTACTTTTTTAAACACTAAAAAAAATTCTCCACTTATCAACGTGGGATTCTCAATACTACCTCCATATATTCTAGAGTTTCTTTCATTCGAGACCAACCAAATAATGGCTCCAAAAAAGTTGGTTTTTAAAATGGAGGATTTTGCTTTGAGATGGCAAATGATGTTATCTTCAACGAGAGCTTTCAGGTTTGTTCTCGAGGTATTAATGAGGCTGTTGAAGTTGTTTGCTCTATCTCATAATGGAGACAAAAAATAAAAAATAAAAAAAAATAATAATAATAATAAAAATAATAATAATTGAAAAAAAAAAGTCATTCTCCCTTGCCATTTTTTTTTTTAAAGTTCAAATTGATGAAATGGCCGTAAATCCTACTTAGAATGTACTACTGCTCTCGAATTAAGATAAGAGTTAAATATTGATTTCATAATCAAATTTATGATTGTGGAGTTGAATTGGATTATAATTAAAGAAACATGTCATTGACCCTTTCGATTATATACTACCGTTTCTCTTTTTAAAAGCATCAAAAGAAGGTACCAAATAGGTTAGTAGCGCATTCGTTATCTTGATTGGTGGTAACCATTCAACTCTAAAGTCAACCAGTTAAATCTACAATTTAAAAAAAAAAGATGTCATGTATATCAATTACATATTAGAATCAAAATTAATAACTTATGACCGCACACAAAATTGAAATTTAGAAATATATTAGGACATTTTAAAGTGTTGACCTATTAGGTAACTTTTTTTTAGTACACCTATTAGATAAAATTAAAAGTTAAACATTGTTGGATAAGGATTTAGTTTTGTGTAAATATAAAAAAATAATAATAATTTAGTTTTCTATTTTCTTTTTTTAAGATACGGAATTCATTCCAAAAAAGCGAGGAAAAAACTCACTATCAAATTATAAAAATGCTTTCCAATTTAGAGCGATGAAAGAGACAATCTTTGCTACACCATGAAGCAGTAATGAAAACAATGCATTCCCATAATTGATTATTTGTATATCTATTTTGTAGATTTATCCATATGGCTGCTGTCGAATAGCTTCGAATTGCGCTCCTTCCCTACGTTCCAAAAAATGGCAGCCTTCTTACAAGCATGAATAATCAAGTTTTGAGATGTAAAGGAGTACTTGTCAATATGGTTGCTTCATCTCATCGGCATGTTGAGGAAGGTTATGTTTTTGCAGCAAGTAAGGATTAGTCTGTTGGGTTTTGGCAAAATATTAGAAGTGAGAATTGTCCCACGTTAGAAAAATGTAAGATAGTAGTTTGCTTCAAGCACTATAAAAGAAGTATAAAACTTTAGTTAAAAAACATCCTAATTGGAAGCTGTTAAGGGATGACAAACTAACCCGGATCTCCACATTGATATGATATTGTCTACTTTGGGCCTAGACTCTCATGACTTTATTTTTCGTTTCACCCAAAATGTCTCATATCAATGGAGATGTTTGTCGTTATAACACTTTGTTTGAATTTTCAACAATCTTCTCCTCGAACAAAGTATTGCATGCGAGTCTCTCTGGTAGTCATTATCCACTCGATTTATGTTTAAGCGCACAACAGCTACTCATCACTGAGGCAACTATTTCAGAAGTACTCCTCATTCGTGCACTTGTTTTAGAAGCACTCCCACACCAGAGTACAAAGATGCTAAATTATGAGTCCATACAGAAGCACTTCCATTGGAGCACACATAAGACGTCTCAACCACAGATTTTCATCATTACTATTTCATAGTCCATATTGAGGTTCACAAATATTTGTTTCATACTCGAAGTTCTTCTGATATGGCTAAGTCATGAGAACAGCTCTGATACCACTTGTTAAGGGACGACAAACTAACTCGGATCTCTACATTGGTATGATATTGTCCACTTTGGGCCTAGACCCTCATGACTTTATTTTTTGTTTCACTCAAAATGCCTCATACCAATGAAAATGTTTGTCTTTCCTTATAAATCCAAAATCTACTCCTTATTTAAGTAATGTGGGATTCTACAACACTTTGTTTGTATTTCCAACAAAAGTATTTTAAGCTTGGTATATTTACTCTAGTTAAATTTCTTTTGTATTCTCTTGTGGGGAGTGGGATAAAGGTGTGAGTAGTATAAGCATTGAAGAGAGTGTTTAAATTATTGGAATCGAGGAAAGAATTTTGTATGATTATAACAATTTTTCGCACGGTGCAAGTTTTTTTTTTGTCCTGCGCTGTTAGTTTTTCCAGCATAGTCTTCTGCCATAAAAACTTTGCAAACAAAAAGGTTTCACCTTGCACATGCTCAGCATCTTGGGCTTATCGATTAACCAATTTGCCTTCTTTTTTGAAGGATATCAATTGAGGCGAGCATTATACATGGTCCCTAAATAAATTTTAGTGAAATTGCATTGAATGAGTTTTTTTTTTCTTCTTTTTGAAACAACATTGAATGAATTCTTATCAAGCCATATTTACAAATGTAAATAAATTTTAAAAGATTTGTCACTATATTCATTAATATGTTATTATAAATATTTATTAATGTAGTATTATAAGAAAGTATATATAAATATTCATCAATAACAATGATTATATTTATTAAAAAAAAAAATCTTATTTATGATTATTTTTTAGATTTGAGGCTAGGTTTTCTGTTTTTTATTTTCATTTTAAAGAAACAAAGTTATTTGGTTGTAAACCAGTTCAATGGGTTAGTGGCGCAATGTTTTCATTGTTTGGTTGTAAACCAACTCAACATCAGCGTCACAGGTTTGATCCCGAGAATCGGTATTTGTCTCCCCTCCCCCATAAAAGAAGGTTATTTGGTTTTACGAATGTTTTTGAAATTATAACTAAATTTTAGTTTTTATAAACATAGTTTTTCGTTTTTTAGAAAAGTTTTTTTTATCTTTAAAAAACATATATTTCTCCATTAAAAGAATTTTTTTGAGTTTTATGCTTTTGTTTCTTTAATAGAATACCTCTCCCTAAATTTTTATCTTATATAACTTCTCTCTCTCCCTCTCTCTCTATTTTCCTCCATCTTATTTTTAATTTTTCTAATTTTAAACATATGTCATCTTCATTGTATTTTAACCTACATTTTTATTTTATCTCTCTAATTAAAATTAATATGTTTTTTATTTTAAAAAAGAATCTTACCTTGTGTCCAAGACTCTTTTCCATACTTCATTTTACACTTGTGTTCAAGATTTAAAAACGAGAGAGATCAAAATAGAAGAATTTCTAAATTTATTGTATATATATCATATTTTAAAAAAAAACCATTTACTTCCATGGTTAAACATCAAACCTACTATTTTCTGAATTATATAAAACTTTAAATAGTACTAAATACTAAACCCTAAACTAATCCTAAGTACTGAATCTAAAACTCCAAATCCCAAACACTATATCCTAAACATTAAATTATAAACCTAAACCCTAAACACTATTAAGAAGTTTTTTTTTTTTTTTTTTTTTTTTTAAGATAAAAATATATATAATCTAAAATATTCAACATATCTAATTTAAGAGAAATTTGGAATTTATAGAATCAATACAATTACGAGTAAATATCATATTTGAGACGTGAATTTAATAGCTCGCGCTATTTTTAGTAAATAAAGTTAAGTTTGTAATGTCGCAGAGTTATTCATTAGCCATTTTTGCTCATGAGGCCTTTTTCTGTTGCCGTCTTAATTGTATGTACGGTTGCCCTTAATTCTGTGGCTCTTCATTTTCATCATCTCTTCTCCTTTTGCCCCCCCTTCTTTCTATCAGAACTCACAATGAAAGCCTCTCTCTTCGTGATGATCTCGATAGTACTACTCGTCTTCGTCGCCTCCTCTGACACCACCACTGCACTCTCCCATCATCCATCTTCCTCTGCCGTGCCAGAAGCCTCTCCAACCACGTCTCGTCGTCACCGCCACTACCTGCCTCGCCATGAGCTACAGCATCATCCTTGTGTTGCTCTCACTCGTGAAATCTCACGTTTTTTGTGTGTTCACCTTCATGGAGTTCACCAACACCGCCTACTGCTGTCGCCGCCATTGCTGATGCACAATGTGATTGACCCTCGATACGGTGTGGAGAAGAGACTTGTGCCCTCGGGGCCGGACCCTCTTCACCACTAAACAAGAGAAGAAAGAGAGCAAAGAATGCGTAAAGAGAGAATATCTTTCTTTATCAAAATATCCATTAATTTTCTCTTCTTCCGTTTTTTTGCTAATTCCAGTAGAATTTGTCATGCAGCCATTTTATGGATCAAGAAGAATATTTAATCCTCGTACTAATTTAAAGACTATGTTTTAATGGTTTTGTCTAATATATGTCGTATTGTCTTGTTTTTCTTTGTTGTTCTTTCTTTCTTTCTTGTTTCAGGTTATTAAGGCGGTTTCTATTCTTCTTTTTGTGTCGAAACCTCGATTATTTTTTTTATTTTTTTATTTTTTTAAGCAAAGAGTTCGAGGTTTGGTGTGCTAAAAACTCTTTTTTTTTTTTTTCTGAGAATAAACTCAAAAGTTCGGTCATGGAGAGAAGGAAAAGGTTGGAGTTCATTTTTATGTGGAAAGTGGCAAAAACAAGACTGGAAACGGCAAGATATTTATTACTGGAAGATTTGGACGTTTTTATGGAAAAAAAAAAATGGAGTTCTTTTTGTCAAATATAGCTAGGCTTCTTACAAAACCTAAAATGGAGTTTGTCTTTGTTCTTTTATCATAATTGAAATTTATACTCTCATAATTAACAGGGAAAATTATGCACACAAGCATTACACTATCGTTTAGGGTTTGCGGATGAGGATGCTCAAAACTGAATGTGGAACGTTCCAAAGAGTATCATTCTTGACCAGATCTGAATGTGGTGTGGAGGTTTGACCAGATCTACACTTCTCTCTCGACTCGTTTTCTCCTACACTGAAAAAAGGTGCCTCATTGATGTTGTCTCGTTCATCGGCGCATTTGACAAGGAATGGCTTCATTGGGACCTTTTCAACAGATTATCGACAATGAACTTTGGGCACATTTGACAAGGAATGGCTTCATTGGGACCTTTTCAACAGATTATCGACAATGAACTTTGGGCACATTTGACAAGGAATGGCTTCATTGGGACCTTTTCAACAGATTATCGACAATGAACTTTGGTTTTTTCTTTTGTAACCGATGTCGAGTATCGTTTTGTTGGTAGTTACTCAAGGATTTAACCGGTACCTACTCCCTTTATTGAGATATCTTTTTGTTTCATCGATGTTGGGATTGTATTTTTTTTCTTTCTTAGTTTTTGCTCACCTAATTAGTTGTCTTCTTTTTTTTCTATTCTCTTCTCATCCCACTTTCCATATTGATCTCTTCTTTCTTAGTCTTTTAAGATGGATTAAATGTTGTTACTTTGGGATCATCATGTTGTATTCTCAACTTGTCCTTGTAAGATAGAGTTTTTTTTGTAACCTATTATGACACCCTTTTTTTTTTTTTTGATTACAACAATTGGGGGTGGGAGGACTCGAACCCAAGACTTTTGGTCATTGGGCATATACTAGTGCCGCTAAGCAACTGTTCTTGTTGGCATTATGACACCCTATTTAAGTATATCTGACATTTGAGATTGAGAGAGATGAGATCTAGGGTTTAGGGATGGTTATTCTTTCCTCCAATTTGTTTTTTGTGTTGAGAAATAAAATTGGCTTAAACTTCCCAAACTCTATAAATCTTGTCTTCTCTTTTTCCATTTACTCGGGCTCTTGCTTTACCTCTTCGTTATTTGATTTCTTATTAGATATTTTTATGGTTTGAGATTTGCATATTATACAACAGTTTCGTTTGGATAGCTAATTTATTTGTAACTCTTTTCCATTATCAAATGAAACTATTTTGTTTTCTAAAATATAAAACAAAATTGATTTACAGTTTTTCATTGACGTTTATGTTATATTGGCCAAAACCAAAAGCTCTGGCCAAATTTTGCCTCCATAACTCTCCCCTTTAATTATTTGTATCGAGAAATTTAGACAGAGAAGTTAAAGGCTCGTTTAGAAAAGATCTTGTTTTTTATTTTTGTTTCTGATTTTTTAAAAACAGACTTATTTGTTATAAAATATTCAATAAAGGGTCTCTCTCATTATCAAAATAAGAATAAAAAGAAAAAATAATAGTTAATTTGAAATTCCGGAAAGTCAATATGAATATTAGATGGTGTGGTTAGCTCTCCCTCAAAATTAATCGGTGATAAAAAGAATAGTTGGCCGCCTCTGCTATTTGGGAAGATATTGTCATTTTATTCTCTTTTTCGTGTTACAAATCTCCCTTGTACAAAGATTATGACATTGCCACTATAACTCTTAGCTGGAGAGTCTTTTTGTAATTGTTTGCCCTCGT
>JBBMKA010000003.1:3399413-3410636 GCA_037833695.1 Sechiopsis laciniata | reverse complement strand
TCTCCCTTGTACAAAGATTATGACATTGCCACTATAACTCTTAGCTGGAGAGTCTTTTTGTAATTGTTTGCCCTCGTAAATCTAGTTCCATGAAGTCAATATGAAAAGGTTCCTAGGCTCTTTTTGTATTCTAATCTTTTTGACATGTTTAAATAATCCTATAATATTTAGATGTGAAGAAAATTCATATAAAATTAATTTTTATATAAGTGATCAATTATAAATTGAATTTATTATATCTTAGTTCGCTAAAAACCTTCTTAATTATTAGATGACACAATGATGCTTTTTTTTTTTTGTATTCTTGTCCGAAGGTTAAAAAATCATGTAATTGCCAATAAATATATATTGCCAAAATTAACCATTTCTCTTTCTATATATATTTTTCTCTCCTCTAAAAATATGGGGATGGCTTAGGAAGCCACAATCTGGTGAGGCTTTTGGGTTTGTGGTGGAAAAGGAAATGAATGACATAACATCGCGAGCTATTTGACGAAAACCATCATGGAATGGCCTAGTGATCAAAGAGAGTCTTAGGGTATTTAAGGTGATGAGTTCAATCTATAGTGGTCACCTATCTAGAAATTAATTTCATACGGGTTTTCTTTGTAGAGTCAAGCGGTATATTGAGATGCGTGTAAGCTGGTCCAGACATTTACGATTATAAAAAAAGATTAAAAAAAACCATTTCACAAAGTATGTGTTTACATAGTCCAAAATCTCCATAGTTTGCCTGTGGTCTTTTGGTTGAAAAACAACGTCAATGAAGACGTGTGGGTGAATGTAAACCTAACAATGCAGCATGAAATTGTGTTGTATCTAAATTCTAGATTCAAGCATAAAACCATTCCAATCCAAGATCAATAAAAAATATAGAGATGAATCTAAAAACAAAATAAAGAAGGAACAAAGGAGAAGAAAATGCAAACCGATAATAGTGGCTAGGATTTTCTCTCTCAAAGAAGATGGAAATCCAATTGAGCTTTATATATAGCTCATTCATTACACAGACTCAAATGGTTAGTTAACCTAACTTCACAATTAACCAAAGTTCCACTAAACTCACCATATGGGTTAAGATACATAATGATGTGTAATGATATTGTCCACTTTGGACCTAGACCCTCATGGCTTTATTTTTGGACATCTCTCAAAATGGCTCGTATCAATGGAGATGGTTGTCATCACTTATATACCTATGATCTTCTCCTCATCTAACCAATGTGAGATACTTTGTTTGCATCTCAACAGTTGATTACTCCACTACTATTAACTTCAATCTCCAAACGAGTAGTTAACTACTTTAAACTACTATTAACCACTTCATTCTCTTCCACTCCATTCTTTTCTACCAAAAACAAACACACCCTTTGGGTTTTTGGAAAACCTAAAAAGCTTAGGCATGAATTGCTTCAATATAATCCACCCTACAAGCTGGTAAATGTTGCTAGAAGTGACCGAATTTCACTAAAAAAATGTTAGATGAAGAATAAATAAATAAAATTGAAGGAAAAAATGTTTGAGATTTGAGAGAGAGAAAAAAAAAAACAGAAAACCCCGCTTAGGTTTTTTTTTTTTTTTTCTTTACATAATTATCGTGTTCTTATTTAAATTTTATATGTTCAGTCGTGCGGGTAATTTTCTAAATATTGTCGTGCAACTTTTTTTTTTGTTTTTGAAATCTTGTCATGCAACTTGTTGCTAAGCTTTGAATCCTTTTTTTTTTTTTTTAATTTTTTAATCTTTTTTGTTTGGTTGTCATTATAGTTTACAAAATGGTAAAATAAAAATGACAAGATTCCACAATAAAGTAAGAAATAAGTAATAACAGGAAAATTGAAAAATACCACATTGGGACAAATGTGTTTGTTTAATGTCGGTATTATAAAAGACAAAAACCATGTTTGTTTTTTTAATAATCTTTTGGCTATCTTCCTTTGTGTCATCAATCTCTTCACATTTTCTCTCTCAACCATTATTTATGATCTTTTAATTAAATCTTATTTTGGGAGTACGTTTTCTTTTTTATTTATTTTAATTTTTAGCTTTTAAATGTTATATTTTCAATTTCATCTCAAATTTTAATCAAAATATTTTTTAAGTCAATGCGTGTCTTGTTTTCAAAAAAAAGAAAAAAAAAAGTCAATGTGTGTCTAAAATTTATATCTAAAAATATGATAATGTTGTTGGGATACAAACAAAATTATTAATAAAGATGACAATGCTACTTAGTTCACCCCATTGATATAATATTGTGTAATTTAATATATATTATTTTTTGTTTCACTCAAAATGTCTCATACCAATTAAAATAATTGTCATCACTTATGTATATATGATCTTTTTTTATCTAACCAATGTGAGATAACTTTGTTTGTATTCCAAGCGTTATCTCACATTGATTAGATGAGAGAAACATGATGAGTATATGAGTGATGACAAACATCTTCATTCATATGAAACATTTTGAATAAAATTAAAAATAAATATTAATGTGGAGATTCAAGTAAAATTGTCATTCTTATCGAATATAGTGGAACTATAATTCTATGATTAGTTAAGGTCTAGATGTAACACTTTCACAATATTTTTTTTATCGATTATTTTCCCGACTTTATTTTTTATTTTTTATTTTTTCAATATAAATTTTAAATTTTGCATTAAACTATGAAATTACTGGATAAAATGTACAAAATTAACTAGCAAAACATCCAAAGTAAAATTAGATTGGAATAAAAGTTTTTTTTTTAGTACAGTAAACATATGAGACTTGAACCACAAAGGTCATTAGCTAATTCATTATGCTCATCCTCACTTTGAGATTCAAATAGTTGTTTATTACCCTTTTTTTGTCTATATTTTCAGTTATATCTTTGGATAAGTACTTATCATAAATTTATGGTTAATTTTGCTTACAAAAAGTGAGTTCCTATGCACTTTTTGTTTTAAAATTTGGTATATGATTTATTAAATAAAACTTTTAGCTATTATTTTATCTAATCATATAAAAACTTCAAAATTAACCGTAATAATTTATTTTAAGATATATTGAAATTTAAAAAAAGAATAAAAAATTAACTTACAAGAACAAAAACTCATTTGGCATATGTGTACTTATGACATTATTGATTCGAATTTTTAATTTTTAATTATGATTGAACTAAAAACATGAACAAAATAAAATATTTCTATTAGATAGAGACTAAAATGAAATAAGTATTAAAATATATGAAAAATACAATATTTTAATTTAAAATAAAATTAATAAATTGGAAGCTAAAATTAACCCACAACTCAATCTAAAGAATCAAATCATCATCTTTCTATTTCTAAAGAAATAATTAAAAGTAATGAAACGCATTAAAGATAAGTCCCAATTTCTTTAATTGTTTTTAAAAAAAAAGTCCCAATTTATTATTATTATTATGAGACAAAAGTTACCACCTATTCTCTATACATCTGGCATCCAAAGTTGGTGTCTCTTTATCCTCATATTTAATGACGCCATTACTATTATTTTTGGATAATAATGCATAGAAGTTTATTTCAATCAATAAGCTGATTAATGATACAATTTTTTTTTTTTTTTTTTTGAGTATAATAATACAATTAATTTAGCACTTTTTTTTTTCATACAGTTCATTAATTAGTGAATTTTTGTGTTAAAAAAAAGTGAATTTTTCAATGATTATTTATTTGATTTGTAACAAAGCATTGACGAAAAATTATCTCAAAAAAAAAAAAAAAAGAAAAAAAACATTGATGAAAAATTAGGAAAAGTAGTTATATGCGGTTCTTAAATTGTGGATGTTTTCTTTAAAAAAAAATCAACCACTTTTATCTTATATTTCAATAATGTTTAATTTCAATTCTAAAATAACAAAATTCTTAATTACATAATTCAATATTAACTGAGGACTATTATAATTATAATTTTAATATATGATTGAAGTTATTTTTTTTAATTTTTACGTGAATTTAATTTTTTTTTTAAATAAATATTAAAGTAAACTTAAAACAAAAATACAAATTAATTAAAAATAAATATTAAAGTAAACTTAAAACAAAAATACAAATTAATTATTTTAAAATATAAAAAATTTAATTTTAAAATGTATGATTCAAATACAAAACTACAAATCTATGGCTTATATCATTAAAAAAAATACAAATCTAATTTCCCCAAAATCAAGGTATATGGAGGCATCAAAATCACATCTGAGCCGTCACATTTTCATCTTTTTTTTTTTGTTAAAATATTTTAAAGGTCTAGATTGGGCCATACAACTATTAGCTTGTAAATCGCAAATGAAATTTCCAATCCTAATAAATAAATAAATATATATATATATATATATATATATATATATATATAAAAAGCAAAAAAGGGAAAGGAGTTCATAAATACAAATGCTCCAGTTTAACGGGTACCTAAAAACTAGAAATTTTATTCGGATTTGTTGAGGATCGTCTTTTTCTCTTTGCTTTTGCGACTCTGAATCCACCCAACACGGAGTTCAATGCACCAAAACCCTAATTCCTGTCTTTTTGGTGTGTAATTTCTTTCGTTTGCTTGATTTTTATGTAATTGTTGATTAATTGTGGCTTGCTTCTGATTCATGTGTTGCGTGATTTTGTATTTTATGTTTGGATCTATGCTGGTTTTGTTTCCTTTTCGGGATCTAGGTTTCGCTCTTTGACTTGTAATTAGGAATTTGTGTATCTTGTTCTTGTTTTTGTTTTTGTCATTTTGGTTCTTGGTGCCTGGAATTTTGGGAAATGGAAGATGATAATCTTGAATTCTTGTGTGTGGAATTTTTCGTGAGATTCAATTTTGCTTTTAGTATATTGAACAGAATCGTAAATGCGATGGATCTTTGATTTGAGTTTGCAGGTTGATCTCTGGAAACTGAATTTCTAACAATTGATCGCGTTGGATTGGTCGCATTGAAGTTTGGATTGGAAGAATTTTCGTTCAATTGGGGTCTGATGTTTGTTCATAATCAGTTTATTTGGTTCTGACTCATGAATGCGTGTTTAAATACAGTGTCTTCGATCTGAAGTTCCCACTTATGATGGGATTTTGTATTCTTTGTGTGACATTTATTTTTTAATTGGGAAGAAGAATAAGTAGGTCTTCAATGATTGTTTGAATTAGTAAGAATCGATATAGATGAGTATGCGACATAGTAGGTTATGCTTTATGCTCTGCTTCAAGATTTGAACCGAAGGTGCTTCCCATTAAGAGTGGTTCTGAACTGGATTATTGAAGGGACTTCAGAAATATTGGACATGAGACGCTCCTGGGTGAAAAAAATATCTAAAATCAAACCACCATTCAGCTGGTTAATTTTGTGCTTCATCAGCGTGCTTGCGTTAATTGCAGTACTAGGAACGTCTACTTCAAATGCCGTTGATTCAGTTACTACCACGCCAGTGTCCAATATTTATACTAGTTATAGAAGGCAAAAAGAAAGAGTTACCATTGATTTGTTTGACTTAAAGTCGCTTTCATCCGCCTCTACTCGAATCAAAGAGTTTGGTCTTTGTGGAAAAGAAAGAGAAAACCATGTGCCATGTTATAATGTTACAGCAAACATGTTAGCCGGATACAATGAAGGGAACGAATATGATAGGCATTGTGAAGTGTCTAGAACAGCAGAGTGGTGCTTGGTTCGTCCTCCTAAAGACTACAAGATCCCTCTGACTTGGCCTGTTGGTAGGGATATAATATGGAGTGGAAATGTGAAGGTAACAAAAGATCAACTTCTGTCTTCTGGGAGCCCAACCAAAAGGTACTCAACCTTTAACTCATTGAGCATGAATCAAGCACTTATATTTTTTTCCCTGAGAATTTAGTGTTTAGAAACACATCAGTTTCTTTTTGTTTTGTGGTCATTTTTGTTGATGTTAATATGAATAATTATCTTACTTTTCTAACTAAATTAACCAGGCTGATGTTATTAGAAGAGAACCAAATTGCTTTCCACTCAGAGGATGGAGATGGAGTCAATGAGTATTCTTTTCAAATTGCAGAGATGATTGGTTTAGGCAGTGACTCTGAATTTCTTCATGCTGGTGTAGGTCTTAATCTCACCTAAAAAATATAGGCTGTTTGTCTTCTTTGTTTTAGTAATTTCATGTATTTCATGCCAGCAACATTATGCAGTGAATCAAGTTAAATGTTTTTCTTCAAAATTGCCAAAGAATAAACGTCATATTAAGTAGTAAATAGTTAGTGGCTCTTATTTCTGTCCTTACAATCTCTCTCTCTCTTTATTTATTTTTTTTTGCAATTCAGTGCAGTAAGCCGATTTAATGTACCAAGAATTTGATATGTCAATTATAGGTACGCTCCATACTTGATATTGGTTGTGGGTTTGGTAGTTTTGGTGCTCGTTTAATGTCGATGAATGTAATGGTTATGTGCATTGCAACCTACGAGGCCACAGGCAGTCAAGTTCAAATGGCTCTTGAGAGAGGCCTTCCAGCAATCCTTGGCAACTTTATTACAAAACAGCTTCCATATCCATCCTTGTCATTTGATATGGTCCACTGTGCACAGTGTGATATCTCTTGGAAAGATAAAGGTAACTTGAGAATAAATTTAGATGTATTTTAGATTCTTATTTTATTTGATGGGTATTTCATAAAAGCTTAGATGCATTTGGTTAAGTTAGAGACAATTGTTATGGATCTTTTTGATTAAGAAAGAAATAGGATGGACATTGCTTTCTACATATATGCGATGCCTAAATATATGGTGCACTTAGAAATCACAATCAACTATATTCATTGTATTTTAATGCATATTATCTTATTGATTTTTCATGAGATTTTTTCAGTATCAGTGTAATTTTGTTGCTTCATAAATAATTGGCAGGTGGGATATTTCTTATTGAAGCTGACCGGTTACTTAGACCAGGAGGTTACTTTGTTTTAACCTCTCCCACAGGCAAGACAGTTGGTGGTTCACTATCTTCCAAGAAGATTGACATTTTGACACCAATGGAAGAGATGACCCGAAGATTATGTTGGACTTTTTTGGCTCAGCAATATGAAACTTATATTTGGCAGAAAACTTCAAATCCTCATTGCTATTTATCTCGGTGAGCACAATACTTATTTACCTCCTAATTAACCTTTGAGTTCATTTTCTGCTGTCTTGTTTTTTGAACTTTAGTCAGAAGCTTCTCTTCTCCATGTTACATTGTATCATTTTCATTTGTTGATTGCACTTGTAGCTTTACTGCTGTCGGTAATTGTTGTATTATAATTTAGTAATTGTTTGACTTCTTTCTTATTTTAGCAAGCAAGAAATTGTACCACTTTGTAAAGAAGGGCATGACACTCCATATTATCAACCTCTGGTACCATGCCTGAGTAGTACAACCAGCAAGCGGTGGATTCCAATTCAGAACAGGTCTTCTGGTTTTCATTTGAGTTCAGCTGAACTTGAAGTTCATGGAAAGTATTCTTCCATAATGGATCTATATTGTTTTTTAATGTGAAATTGTAGTATATTCCATTTCTTTTAATCATGAAACAACTGAAATCCATTGAAGGTTTTTTTTTTTTTTTTTTTGTGTTATGAAGGAACTATTTTTATTTTCTGTTCTTTTTTAGCTATATTGATCTATACAGTGTGCACTAAAACTTCGCAAGCACTTCGTGCTGCTATTGATTATTTTCATGTCTCTATATCTGCAGGTGTTCAATCAGAAGACTACTCTGATGACTTACAAATTTGGCGGTCTGCTTTGAAAAACTATTGGTCCTTACTTACGCCTTTAATTTTCTCTGACCATCCAAAGAGGCCTGGTGATGAAGATCCATTACCTCCATTTAACATGATACGAAATGTGATGGACATGAATGCTCACTATGGGGGTTTAAATGCGGCGTTTGTGGAGGACAAGAAAACAGTTTGGGTCATGAATGTTGTGCCTGTTGGGTCTCCAAATACACTTCCGCTCATACTCGACCAAGGTTTTGCTGGTGTTCTGCACGATTGGTATGCATTTCATACTCTCAGTCTTTATAAAAAATAAAATAAAAAACTTATCCTTTCTAAGAGTATGCGTACTTCTTGGTCCAATTGTTTTGTGATGAGTTAGATCTGGAAACATCATGGTTTTTGTTGATTCGTATCACACTAACCTTTTTCTTAAAAAAACAAATATTCAACATTTTTTAATGAATGCATATTGTGCGTAGAGCTTTCTGTAATGGAAGGTCACTGTTGGTTCTTGCTTTTTTAATCTTTCTTTTAGTTTTCATTGTTTAAATTCAAGAAGCAACAAGTATCTGAATCTTTGACATGTCTACATAATAATATGATAGAATTCGATTGTATTGAAATATAAAAGATGAAAAGAAATACAAGATAACAAGCTTTAGAGGTTACTTGAATCTTCCTTTTTTCAGAACACTCTCACAAGCCCTAAACATTTACCAAAAAATATTCCACGTCTCTATTATTCTCCACCCCTATATTTTTAACTAAAATACTCTAACTCCCAATTAATTGCTATCGTATAACTATTATGGAGTGGTCTAGTGGTCAAGAGAATTTAAGTAATTAAGAAATTATGAGTTCAATCAATGGTGGTCACCTACCTTGAAATTAATTTCCTTGACATCCAATGTTGTAAGGGCAAATGGAATGTCTTGTGAAAATAGTCGAGGTGAGCGTAAGATGACCCAGACAGTTGTAAAAAAATAAAAATAAAAAACTAATTGCTATCCCCCTTTATGCTAATAATAATTATATCCCTATCATAATGCTTCAATTTCTTTTGTAGGTGTGAACCTTTCCCCACTTATCCACGAACATATGATTTGCTTCATGCAAATGGGCTCCTCTCACAACTACTTTCAAGTAGGTGCGACATGATTGAATTATTAGTAGAGATGGATCGTATACTGCGCCCAGAGGTAGTAGTCCATAAAAATCAAGCAGAGCTTTTTTTTCTCCCCGGTTCGACCGTGCAACTGCAAATATTATATTGATCATTTTAACTGTTATTTTCAGGGATGGGTTGTCCTAAAGGACAAATTGGGACCAATAGAGAAGGCACGAGTGCTTGCTGCACATATTCGTTGGGAGGCCAGGGTGATTGACTTTCAGAATGGCAGTGACCAGAGGCTCCTTGTTTGCCAGAAACCATTCGTGAAAAAATGATCGATTTTTTTTGTCGGAATTTCACAACGGGAACGTGTACAGTTGTTTTGCTATGGTAATTCCTCTTTGCATGCTGAAATATATTTCTTTTCATGAGATGTTTAATTTTTGTTCTAACAGTTCTTATTGCATTTTATTAAGTCTCCCAACCCCAAGAGATAAATGACTAAAAGTTCAAAACACTACTATGGTTGCAATTAATTGGGAGTTAGAGTATTTTAACTGCATTTTCTTTACTATGGGGTAAGGAGATCAATCCGGAGAGATGGGGGATGATTCTCTTACCCACGTTTGGGTCACCCACAATCATTCTCTCCATAATCACTATTCATTTTTTCCATAATCTTATTTCTCATCACAACCACTTTTCATTCCCCCATACCAATAACATTCCTTCATACTCCCTATTTTGCTCTCCTCTAATCATTCTTTGCACTCCAAACACATGTAATGATTCTCTCTGTAATCATTTCTTACATCCTGAATGCAGGCAACGGTTCTCCCAATAACCATTTCTTTCACCAAAGTACAAATAATCATTCCCCTGTTAATCATTCTCTCTCGTATTTGCATTTACCCATAATCATTTTCATTCTCTTTGTCCCAAATGCCTCTTATGTGTTTGTTTTTTTCCATGAACTTCAATTATAACTTCTTTTTCTCCTAGTCAATACTCATCTGTAAGAACATGATTCCGCTATGCTCTTTTTCTCATCAGATGCCAATATTTACTCCAAATCTTTATCAAACGAGATGAGAAATGGTTGTTGCTTCAGAAACCACCTGATTTTTTTTTTTTTGTCGATTGTGTTATCACAGGGTAATAGGGAGTTCATACAATCACATTGATGAAGAACCTGATGTATCTAATCCCACGATGTCGATGACTAGACATTTCATCAATCCCACGATGTCGATGACTAGACATTTGAGGCACGTGGAATCTTCAGATTTTGAGTTTTTTTGCAGAAGTAGCTGCAATTCATTTTTGTCTGTCTATTCTTAGATTCATTTATCCCCTCACCTCTCTTCTGGTTTTTTTTTATCTCATAATATCTTCATTATCTTGATACTGAGACCATGTCTATTGAACCATGATTTTATTTTTTTCCTTTTGGTAAAAAATGTCCAAATTGCCACGAAATATAAGGGCAACTTTTCTCTTCCTTTCTCTTGATCAAAAAACTGTGATCAAGATATCAACACTATTCCTGATTCATTTTCCCCCTTTTATAAGTTGAATGTTTGAAAATAGGAAAAAAAAACCATATTCATATGAATGTATCAAATTTCATTCTATAAATGCAATTGTTGGGCAAAATATTTGCATGTGGACATGAGTGTTGTGAAAAATGAAAGAACAGCTTTGTATCTGTAAGAAAACATTGGTTTTTTTATTGTGTTGAGAGCTTTAATGCTTACTTTGTAAATAAGTGTGTTGTAATTTTAGCTTGCTTGGATCACAAGTATTCTGTAGACTTCAACTTGAGCACAATGAGAAACTTACAATTCTTTTTACCCCCTCAGTTTACAAATGGTTGATTCTATATTTTGAAGTTTATTTCCGATTCAAGGTATTTTGCCGAAGGAAATTTATTGAATATATACTTCATATATTTTGAAAATCGTACTTGGACTAATTTCCTATTGTTTTCTTGACAAATAAATATATTATGGTTAGGCAGCTATCTCGTGAGAAGTTGAAGAGTGTGGAAGGGTTGAATTAAAAAGAAAGTTGATTATGTTAATATTGTCGCTTGTGCAATGGCTTGCTGCAAATTCACAAAGAAACTACAAGTATTGTTGAATGGAATCCGATGACCAATGAGCTCTTCAAACCTATTAACACACGATAGATGTTTGGAGGTTTGGAAGTATCTTAGGGCCCGTTTGATAACGTTCTCGTTTCGTGTTTCTCGTTTCTGTTTCTCTTTTTTTAGAAACAGACTTGTTTGGTAACTGTTCCCGTTTCTCGTTTCCAAAATTAAAAGAAACGTTTCTAATATTTAGCTCCAAAATGAGAAACTCCCAAATCAAGT
>JBBMKA010000003.1:3368309-3399313 GCA_037833695.1 Sechiopsis laciniata | reverse complement strand
GAGGCCAAGGAAAATCCCCCCCCCCCCCCCCGTCCCCCCCCCTGTTGGGGGCGGGTCCCCACAGGGACCCAGCCCCACGGGAAAAATGGACATCTCTAATTTCGATGCAGAAATCGGTGCGAAACACGTATAAATAAAGAATTTATATTTGTATTGATTTGAATATGTGTGAGGTACAATCTCTAATATATTACTCTGATTCTTTCTCTCTCATATACAAATATCTCGAGGGCTTCATAGCCTGTTCTCGAGATTGACTTTGTTAATTTTGGATTGGTCGTAGACTTGTTGATCATCTTGGATGATCAGATTTTGACTTGTTAATCTTTGGATCAGTCTTTGAATTGTTGATTTGTTTTGATGATCAGTTTCTGACCTGTTGATCTTTGGATCGATCGTTGACCTATTGATCTTCCTAAATGCTTCTCTTGAAGAACGTGATATGTGTTATTCATATTTGAGTTGTGTGTTATGGAATCGTTTGACCTTCGAAGTTATAACAAGGATCTATGTTCATTTGATTCTTTCTTTCTCTTAGATGCGTACAGTTATTCACAACTGTCTTGAATATATATCTACTTCAAATAATATCTTTCTTTAGATGTGTATGGTTGTTCACAAATGTCTTAATATATTTGTAGGAACTTTGAAGAATATTGTTTCTTCCTCAGATGCGTACAGTTCTCTTAACGAATTTAGTGTGCAACTGTCTTCAATATATGTAATTTTGGAAGAATGTTGTTTTCATCTCAGTGCATATGATTCCCTCAAAGAACCTAGTGTACAACTATTTTGAGATTTGTAATGGCAAATGGTCAAAAGTGCTTATGTAGTACTTTGATATTTGTATAGTTCTCTCCAAGTTTTCGAAGAGTAAACTTTTTGAAGCTTTGAAATGGTAGAGTTATCTATTTATAGAGTTTTTCTCCATGGACTCTCATATGGGCTTGGCTTCAATGGGACTTAGGCAAATTGCATTTTTTTAGCCCATTATTTTGTTTTGGACCAACAAGTGGGTTTTGTAACCAAATGTGACTGAGGACTTGGGCTTATTTGAGCACTATCCAATTTAGTTTAGGAATTGGACTTTTGGTCTAAATTTTAATTTGGCAAAGCTTGATCATTTATGGACTTCAACACGTTTATTTGTGTAATCGAACGACTATAAAAATGTCATGTGACATATTTTGGTTTGCGATAATTTAATTTAGAGAACAACTTTAATTTATAATTGGTCCATAAATAAAATATTCGTCTTATTTTTAATTTAAAGTGAAGATGTGTCGATTTTTTATATGTCAAAATTTCTATTCCAACACCTTCCACTACTTTTGATTTTATTTTTAAAAAAATTATTTACAATTAGATTATATAGTAGCCAACTGTCTAAATCTACATCTAGTTAAATTATTTAAAAATAATAAGAAAAACAATTGACCAAAATACTTAGTTTTTTAATTAATAATTTTTTATAATCAAAATAAAAAGAAGTTGGATATTGTTTTTTAAAATTTAAAACTAAAATGAAGATGCAAAGGTTGTTCAAATATTTGAGGTACTACTTACATCATCGTACATATTAGGGCCATAATGGTAAATATGCAATTTTGAATAATTTTTTTTTTATGAAATTAACACATCAGACAAGTGCCAAATTTGTTATCATTGCTTCCTTCGAGGTTATGCACGACCTTCTGTCTCTATCTTTTGGAGAGAGAAAATTACAAAAGTCATATTCACCCAAAACTTCATCTTCCTTGTTTAAAAAAGTACATTGATCCCCTTTGGAAAGATGATTTTTTTTGCCCCACACCGAGCGTACATTTGGATTTCAGTGGCCAAAGACGACACATCGTCCACGTTCAAAGATCCCACCATCAATTAGAACCCTTCTCGAGCTACATTTGGTTTCAGCCGTCGGTGACTAGCCTTCACAATTCATGTTTGACACTTCCAGACAACTGTTTTTTCCTACGTTCTTCTTCTCAGCATGTTGAACGCGGTCTCACCAGTTTCTTCTCTCCCAACAAATTCTTTTATCTACAAAAGTTGTTACACTTAAAAATGTTGGATTTTAAACTTTTCCATTGATTTTTTTTTTCATTTATTATTAATTTTAAATTAAATTTTGTTAATACATTTAAAAATGCTATGTGACGAGGAAAAAAAACAATTGTTAACGAAATTTCCTTGTAATATTGTGTGTCTAATTTTTTTATGGGCATTGATATGTTCTTGTAGTACCTTTGTCTTAGTAAAGTATGTAAAGTGTATGTATGTTGTGTTCGTATATGAATACCACAGTGTGCATATAATGTGTTACAATATGACTTTACCCGTTGGTCCAATGTGTCGTACGTGGATGTACCTATATGTACAATGTTAATAGATTGAAATATGTATTTGTATTTGACTTGATTTAAATTTTGTGTGTCGGTATTATGTTTTAGATGTACTTGCCTCTGTCATGCAAATTGAGTGCATTTTAATTTTGAATATGTATAAATAAATACAATTTATCAAGCGTAGGTTTGAATATGTACCACTAAAGAATTGTAATTGGTGGTAGAATATGAATTTAGGTCTCCAAATTATATAATTAATTTTTAAATAAAATGATAAAAAAAAGTTTGATATTTAAGATTTAAAATTTGATATAGTTTGATACGATATTTTGATTCGGAACTTAATTTCATAAAATCTTTAAAAAATAATGAAGTTAATTAAATGGGGGATATTTGCTCAAATTTGGGGTTGGTGGCATACTTAAACAATTTTAATAGATTTTTTTATTATATAATAAATTAATTAATAAAATCAAATCTAAATATACAAAATAAATGTCTAACAATTTTAGTTGATTTTTTTATTATATAATAAATTAATTAATAAAATCAAATCTAAATATACAAAATAAATGTCTAACAATTTTAGTTGATTTTTTTATTATATAATAAATTAATTAATAAAATCAAATCTAAATATACAAAATAAATGTCTTTATGATCTAAGTATAAGAGTAGCAATTTACTATTAATACTATCTTTGTCTTCCCATGATTTAACTATTATACCTCTAATAGTTAGAAAAAAGAAACTATTATACCTCCAATACAAAGTAACAAAGTAAAATAATTATAATAATAAAAAGTATTATTCCTCCAACTTGGTGATACATTACATAAATCTCCGCATTAGAATTGTCTAACAAACTAGATAACGAGCAAAATTTTCCTACACATGAATGAGTAGGAGAGTTCTACATTTGGTACATGTAGCACATTATGTACTTCATAAATTTATTTTACAAATAAAAATATTAAAAAAATTATTTGTGTGGCATCTAATATATCATATATACCAAATGTAGAATTCCACTACACATTCACCTGTAGGGATGTTTTGCTCCTCGATCAATATCATTTTTCTTTTTTATTTAGAGGAACACTCTCATTTTAGTTAATGATTTTTTTTCTTCTCTCACACACATATATAAAATAGAATTATATATTATATAAATAGTTCTGTGGCACGTTTAGAATATTATCATGCAAATGGACTACAAATCCTACATAGGAAAGGAAGGTATTATTGTGAACTTGTGACTATAGAGTTGAATTAGAATAAAATCAATCAACCAAGACAACATAAGATAAATTCTTTTTGTTGCAACTTTGCCATATTTTTCTTTTTATTTCCTTCTTCAATTCAATATTAATTGAAATAGAGAGAAATCGAATTTATAACTTGTTGATGGCAAGATCAAATATGATCATCATGTAACTTTGTTACTTAGTTAGTGATATATTTTTCTTTTAGTATTATTATTTTCTAATTCAACAGTTAGTTAGAGAGATTCAAACAGTTATCTTTTCATTACTCAATCATATATTATATCACTAAAACCTTATTTCTTTTGACTTTTTTTTTGTTGTGATTATAATTCATAAAATGGTGAAAGCAAAAATAACAAGATTATTTCACCATAAGGTTAAAATAATAAAACGAAGACAATTAAATAATGCCATATTATAATTCATATATTTAAAAAATTAATAATAATGCCATATTATGGCATATTGTCCATTATATTTTAATACAATGTAGTACGGTAAAAGACAAAACACGGTTTTATCTTTGACTGTCTTCTTTTGTGTGTCATCAATCTCTTCATAAATTGCACTCTCAACCATTATTTTCATTTTGATTTTTCTGTCTTTTTAAATCACGAGTTTTGAGAGTGAGAATGTTCACATTTTTTTTAATTTTTAAATTTATTTACGCTTTTAAATGTTATATTATGAATTTAATTGATCAAATTTAAGTGATATAATATATTGTCAGCTTTTTAGTTGAAAAAAATTTGAACACGTAATCTTCGTGTTGAATTGAATTTTCACTTAAAAATGAAATTATATGGTCACCAACCTTTTAATAACATTATTTATTATCTTAATTGAGAATACTCATTTCATAATCATTTAATTTTTATTTTGGTTTTTATAAGAGGTGATAATATAATCATTTAATTTTTATTTTGGTTTTTATAAGAGGTAAATTATATTATCAATTTGATTGTTTTTAATGAAATTAGAAGAAGTAAAAAACCTCAGTTTTCAAACATATTTAAAGGATATAATAAAGTAAGAAAAGTCATGGAATATTTATAGATTTTACTTTCAAAAATCGAATTTGCTGAAATTATTATATATCCAGAAGCTATGGGACACATTAATTTTTAGGTACGATCGCCATAAATTAAATCTATCATCTTAAGCATCTCAAAATCCTCTTTAACCACTTAAGCTACTCTATGATGGTGATGCTCCTATAATTTTAATTATGTTATTTTGTATATTTTTGTTGAAATCAAAGAAAATAATTATAATTACTTGGAGAAAGTCTAAATTGATACAACTCTCAAATTTATGTAATGAGTATTTTTTTTCCTTCTAAATATTTAAAATATTAATGATTAAACACAATGAATCAACCCAAGCATAGCTTAATATTTAAAATATTAATGACTTTTTATTTTAAAAATAATTGAATACAATAAACAAATCATTTTTTTTTATTAAATTTCAAAAAAAAAAAATTTATTTTTTTATATAACCATCATGGAATGGTTTAATTGGTCAAATAGAATTTTGAGGTGCATAAGGTAATGAGTTGAAATCATGGTGATCGTCTACCTAAAAATTAATTTCCTACGAATTTCTTTGACATCTTATCACGTAACATTAGTCGAGATGTACAAAAACTGACCCGAGCAATCACCGATATAAAAAAAAAAAAAATCATTCTTCTATTATGAGTTGATACAAAGTCCCCCTTATTCTCTATTACATCTGGCACCAAAGTTGGTGTCTCTCTTTCTTATATATTTATTATTTTTTTTTTGACAAAATTATATATTTATTTAATGACGCCGTTATAATTTATTACTAATATTTTGGGTAATAATACACAAAAGTTTATTTATTTATATTTTTTTTGAAAGGAGACAAAAGTTTATTTCAGTAAACTGGTGAATGATACAATTAATTCAGCATTTGTCTTTTGTCTTTTTTTTTTTTTTTAACAGTTCATTAATTAGTGACATTTTTGAATGATTACTTACTTAATTTGCAACAAAGCATTGATGAAAGTTAAAGCAATGTAGATTGTAGAAGATCAAAAATCACATCTGAGCCGTCACTTATTCTTTTTTCTTTTTGTTAAAATATTTTAAAAGGTCCGGATTGAGCCAAGCAATTATTGGCTCGCAATGAAAATTCCAATTCTAAAAGATATTGTGAAAAAAATATATAATGCCATAAATACAGATGCTCCAGTTTAATGGGTGCCTAAAAATTAGAAATTCTATTCTGATTTGTTGAGATCGTCTCTTTCTCTTGCTTTTGCGACTCTGAATCTTACTCTTCATCCACCCCCCAACACGGAGTTTGATGCACCAAAACCCTAATTCCTATCGCTGTAAAGTGTTTTTTGGTGTGTAATTTCTGTCATTTTCTCGATCCTTTTTGTAATTCTTAATTATTGTGGCTTAATGCCGATTCATCTGTACTGTGCGTTTGCATTTTATGTTTGGATCTGTTTTGATTTTGTTTCCTTTTTGGGATCTGGGTTTGGCTGTTTGACTTGTAATTGGAAACTTGTGTGTATCTTGTTTTTTCGTCATTTTGGTTCCTGGAGGGTGATAATTTCGAATACTTGTGTGTGGAATTTGTTGTTGTGAGATTCAATTTTGGTTTTTTGTCTGTTGAACGGGATTGTTCGGATTGTGTCTGATTCTAATTTGATGTGATGGATCTTTGACTTATGTTGGCAGGTTGATCCCGTTGCTGACCTTTTGGAAATTGAATTTCTAACCATTGATCGTGTTGGATTGGTCGCATTGAAGAATTTTTGTGTAATTGGGAAGACGTTTGCTTATAACCAGTTTCTTGGTTTCTGATACATGATTACGCCTCTAAATATAGTGTTTTCGATCTGAACTTCCCGCATTCAACGGCTTTTTTATTACTTCCTTGTATTTCTTCGTATAACATTTTGATCTGGTGTTACATTTTTCTTTTTGATTGGGAAGGAGTATAAGTAGGTCTTCAATGATAGTTGTTATAGCTTGCATTAGTACGAATCTATATAGAAGAATATGCGACATAGTAGGTTATACTTTATGCTCTGCATTGAGATTTCAATTGAAGGTGCTTCCCATTTAAAGTGGTTCTGAACTGGATTATTGAAGGGACTTCAGAAATATTGGACATGAGAAGCCCTTGGGTTAATAAAATATCTGTAATTTTAGGCTCCAAACCACCATTCAGCTGGTTAATTTTGTGTTTCATCAGCGTGCTTGCATTAATCGCAGTGCTAGGAACGTCTACTTCAAATGCCTTTGATTCGGTTTCTACCACACCAGTGTCTGACATTTATACTAGTTATAGAAGGCAAAAAGAAAGGGCTGCAATTGATTTTTTTGACTTAAAGTATCTTTCAGTAGCCACTAATCGACTCAAAGAGTTTGGACTGTGTGGAAAAGAAAGAGAAAACCATGTGCCATGTTACAATGTTACGGCAAACATGTTAGCTGGATACAAAGAAGGGGAGGAGAATGATAGGCACTGTGAAGTCTCCAGAGCTGCAGAGCGGTGCCTGGTTCGTCCTCCTAAAGACTACAAGATTCCTCTGAGTTGGCCTGTTGGTAGGGATATAATATGGAGTGGGAATGTGAAGGTAACTAGAGACCAACTTCTGTCTTCTGGGAGCCCTACCAAAAGGTATTCAGCCCCAACTGGATGAGCGTGAATCAAATACTTCGATTGTTTTCCCCTCACTTAGTATTTAGAGCCAAATCAGTTGTTTTCTTTCTGTTTTCAAGGTCATTCTTATTGATGTTGCTATACACAACCATCTTACTTTTCTAAATAAATTGTTCAGGTTGATGTTATTAGAAGAGAACCAAATTGCTTTCCACTCAGAGGATGGAGATGGAGTCAAAGAGTATTCCTTCCAAATTGCCGAGATGATTGGTCTAGCCACTGACTTGGAATTTCTTCAAGCTGGTGTAAGTCTTAATCTCATCTAAAAATATAGGCTTTTTGTCTTCTCTGTTATAGTAATTTTATGTATTTAATGCCAACAACATCATGCTGGCAGTGAATCAAGTTTAATTTTTTTTTCCTCTAAAATTACTCGAAAGATAAACATCATATTAAGTAGTAAAAGTAATCCTGTTTCTGTCCTTTCAATCTTTGTTTTTTGCAATTCAGTGCACTTGACCTATTTAATGTACAAGGATTTGATATGTCAATTTTAGGTACGCTCGATACTTGACATTGGTTGTGGGTTTGGTAGCTTTGGTGCTCATTTAATATCAATGAATGTGATGGTAATGTGCATTGCGACCTATGAGGCAACTGGCAGCCAAGTTCAAATGGCTCTCGAGAGAGGCCTTCCAGCAATGCTTGGCAACTTTATGATAAAACAGCTTCCATATCCATCCTTGTCATTTGACATGGTTCACTGTGCACAATGTGATATCACTTGGAACGATAAAGGTAACTTGAGACTAAATTAGATGTATCTTATTTTATTTTATGAGTATTTCATAGATGCGTGGCGTAGATGCATTTACTGGAGTTAGAGACACTTGTTATGAATCTTTAAGATTAAGAGAGAAAGGATGGATGTTGCTTTCTACTGATAGCCAAAACCAAAACAATCGGTGCACTTAGAAACCACAAAAACTATATGTGCATGCATTTGAATGCATGCTGTTTTCTTGAATCTTCATGAGACTTTTTCAGTATCAGTGCACTTAGAAACCACAAAAATCTATATTGGCTTGATATTTTCTCTTTTTTGTTGCTTCAAATGGACAGGTGGGATATTCCTTATCGAAGCTGACCGGTTACTAAGACCTGGAGGTTATTTTGTTTTAACCTCTCCCACAGGCAAGACAGTTGGTGGTTCACTGTCTTCCAAGAAGATGAACATTTTGACACCATTGGAAGAGGTGACCCGAAGGTTATGTTGGACTCTTTTGGCTCACCAGTATGAAACTTATATTTGGCAAAAAACTACGGATCCTCATTGCTATTTATCTCGGTGAGCATATTGGTTAATATAATTAAATTTATAAAAGACCATCAACTTAAGCGTTTGGGTTGATTGGTGATTTAACATGATTCAACATGGTATGAGAGTAGAAGGTCACGAGTTCAAGTCCTTGCTGAATAGTTTTCCTCCTCAATTAAAATGAGAGAGAGTGTTGGTTGATATAATTAAATTTATTCCAACCCATCCATTTAACCTTTTGGGTTGATTGGTGATTTAACATAATTCAAAAGCACAATACTTATTTACCTCCTATTTATTCTTTTAGTTCATTTCTTGTTGTATTGTTTATTGAACGTCGGTCAGAACATTCTTTTCTCTATGTTACAATTATAATGTACCAATTGTTTGATTGCACGTGTTGCTTTACTGTCGTTGGTGATTGTTGTATGATAATGTAGTAATGATTCAACTACTTTCTTCTTCTTTAGCAAGCAGGAAGGTGTACCACTGTGTAAAGAAGGGCATGATACTCCATCATATTATCAACCTCTGGTACCATGCCTTAGTAGTACTACCAGCAAGCGGTGGATTCCAATTCAGAACAGGTCTTCTGGCTCTCATTTGAGTTCGGCTGAACTTGAAGTTCATGGAAAGTATTCTTTCATAATGGTTATGTATTGTTTTTCATGTGAATTTTTCCTGATGTTTTCATTTTTATCCTGAAACAACTCCATTCTTTGACTGAAATTTATGGCAAGTACTTTTTTGTTATGATGAAACCTTTTTCATCTTCTGTTCGTTTTGTTTACAACGTGCTCTGAGTTTATTATTTTCCTGGGTCTATATCTGCAGGTTTTCAATCAGAAGACTATTCTGATGACTTACAAATTTGGAGATCCGCTTTGAAAAACTATTGGTCCTTACTTACGCCTTTAATTTTCTCTGACCATCCAAAGAGGCCTGGTGATGAAGATCCATTACCTCCATTTAACATGATTCGCAATGTGATGGATATGAATGCCCAGTATGGGGGTTTAAATGCTGCGTTTGTAGAAGAGAAGAAAACAGTTTGGGTCATGAATGTTGTGCCTGTTGGGTCTCCCAATACGCTTCCGCTCATACTTGATCGAGGTTTTGCAGGTGTTCTGCATGATTGGTATGCACATCTTACTTCCATTCTTTATAAAACAAATCTCTTTCTAAGAGCAGACTGCTTACTTCTTGGTTCAATTGGTTTAAGCTGACTTGGAACTTGACACGTCCTTGTTTTTGTTGGTTTGCACCTCCCTAACCTTTTTCTTAAAAAAACAAGTATTGAACTTTTCTTTGATGATTACCATATTGTGCAAGCTTTCTGTAACGGATGGTCATTGTTGCTTTTATAAATCTTCTTTTAGTTTTCATTGTTTAAATTCAAGAAGCAAGAAGTATCTGAATCTTTGATATGTCTAAACAATAATATTTCCAAATTTTGTACCGATGCCACATTATGTAATTGTTTCCAGACAGTTTTAATAAGGTTCTTCCCCATCCCCCAAATGTACTCGGGCTTCGTCATGAGACTTAATTTGCCGTCTATTTGTAGGTGTGAACCTTTCCCCACTTATCCACGAACATATGATTTGCTCCATGCAAATGGGCTCCTCTCACAGATACTTTCGAGTAGGTGCGGCATGATTGAATTATTAGTAGAGATGGATCGCATACTGCGCCCAGAGGTACTAGTCTTTAATAAATATCTTATCCAAGGCCTTTTTTTCTCCCTTGTGCAACCCTGCAGATATTGTATTCATTGTTTTGAATGTTGTTTGTCAGGGATGGGTTGTCCTAAAAGACAAAGTGGGGCCTATAGAGAAGGCGCGAATGCTTGCTACACAGATTCGTTGGGAGGCAAGGGTGATCGACTTTCAGAATGGCAGTGACCAGAGGCTCCTTGTTTGCCAGAAACCATTCGTGAAAAAATGATCGATTTTTCATATCAGAATCTCACCACCGGAATGTGTACAGTTGTTTTACTATGGTAATTCCTCTATGCATGCTGAAATATTTTTCATGAGATCTGTAGTCTTTTTGTTCTCATTGTTCTTGTTGCATTATAGTAAAACTCCAAGCCCCAATAGATAAATGACTAAAACACAAACACTATATCTAGAAGGTTAAGAACTATTTTGAATGTCTAATTGGCTAGTTAATGCAGAATACTTTCTGATGTTTAGTTTATCACTAGAAGCCAATAGGGAATAAGAATGTAGCTGTCTTTCTTCATTATATTGCGTTGTTCTTCAGTGTTCTTTTTCCATGTACCAACCCAGGTATAATGTGAGACCCCTGGCAAATATATGAGAATTCCTTAATGGGGTGGTTATTTCTTGTAAGAGAGAGAATAGAGATCTAAATAAGTGTTGAGAGGTAGAGAGGGGGTATGGTTTTTGTAGTTGGAGGCTGAGGACTTGGGAGGAAGGTCCATTGCTCTCGAATCCACTGGTTACCTTATCATATCGTATTTTTCTTTTTTTCTTTCTTGAAATTTCCTTTTTCAGTTACATTAATGGAAAACTCTGCTGATTGTTGATTGATTCAGCAACATAACTTCATTATTTTCGATTATATTGGATTCGGTATATTAGTTGTGAACTTGTTAGTCCTAACATATAACCTGTAGATATATTTCTCCTTTTGGTTGATATAGGCATTTGGCTGATTCAACAACAATGCTCTTTTTCTCATTAGATGCTAAAGATTGATGAGAAATGGTTGCTTCTGAAACTTCCTGAATTCTTTGTTTTGTGTCTTGGTTGTTATCACAGGGTAATAGGGAAGTTCATATAAATCATACTGATCAAGAGCCTGATGGATTCAATCCGACGATGTCGATGACTAGAAATTTGAGATGCGTGGAATCCTTAGATTTCGAGATTTTTCGCAGAAGTAACTGCAATTCATTTTTGCCGCAGTATATCGTTAGAAATTTCATTCATCCCCTCCTCTTCCCTCACATCTCTTCTGGCTTTCTACCTTGAAATATCTTCATTATTTTGATACTGAGACCATGTTATTTGTATTGAACCATAATTTTCTTTTGGTAAAGAATGTCCCATTGCCACGAAATGTAAGGGCAATTCTCTCTTCTTTTCTCTCGGCAACAACTGCGGTAAAGAAATTAACACTGCTCCTCTTTCTCTTTCATAAGTTGAATGCTTAAAATAGGGGAAAAAACCATATTCATATGAATGAGAATATCACATGTTTTGATAATTGTATTTATTTAGTTTCTAGTTTAAAATGTTTCAATTTTCCTTTTCTATTTGGATAACATGGTTGTTTGGTTAAATTATATATATTAGAAAAAAAAACTCTTTGAGCTTTGTCGACATAATGAACACTCATTTATAAAATAATTTTGTTTCCTTAAAATTTAAATATGGTAGATTAAACTGCGTGTAAAATGATCCAAATTTTAAAAAACATACTCCTAAACCTCTTTATTTATTTAATAAATATTTTTTTTGTTTTAAAAATTGTATCATATAGCCAACAAGAATAGTAGCTCGGCATTGATGATTCAAATCTCCCACCTCTAAATTATTATAATCTCAAAAAAAAGTTGTATTAAATAAAAAAAAATAATCTATATATATATGTAAAAGTTTATAGATATTTTTGATATCTCATTAAAATAGTTAAATTGGTGTAAAAATTATATGTTACATATAATTTTGATATCAAATTATTTTATTATTATTAATTTTTTGAGGATAAATAATTTATCTCAAATACTTAAAAGGTGGCTTAGTAGGAAGAATTATTTTTGGACTATTTTGTCCAAATAATTCTCCCTAATTTCAAATATGCCATTTATTAAATTGAATCTCAAACAACTACACATGCCTATATATACTTTAAATAATTCATAATAAATATGCCATTTTTGTTCTCTTCCGATTTTTAGTTTATTAGTATTAGTATTTATTTAATTGAACAAACAACTACACATATGCTTTAAATAATTCATAATAAAGATTATGAATGGGAGTTTCATTTTTAGTTTTATATATATTATTTAATTTAAAAGGTTGAAATAAGAAAATTTATAAATAGTACTAAACTTAACAACGAGACTTCAAAGGTTGAAATAATTATTTTTTTCCACCATTAAATTCTTATTAATTATAATCATAACAACATTAAATTTTGTAAGTTATAGAATTCAAAAGTTTTTGTAACATTCAACTTTAAATTTTAAAAGTTATGGAACTTTTTCTACACATAAATAATGAGTTCTTCACACTATTTCTTCATCAACTCAAGAATCTAAATTTTTTCTTTACTATGTTTCACTCAATTCATTGTTTTCAAAGGTTTTCAAACCTTCCAATCATTTCAAGATTTTTATGTTATATTCAAGTGATGTACAACTTATCAAATCAATATCTTGAATCTTTTTTGTGACCTTGCAACTATACTTTGATGAAGTTGGGTAACAAGTGAGCACATTTCTTTTAAGAAATGAGATTATAATTAGAGATTTAGATTCACTTTGTTAGTATTTATTTTTTTATTGTAATTTGTTATCGAATCAATATCTTAAATCTTCTTTGTCACCTTACAACTCTACTTTGATGAAGTTGGGTAACAAGTGAGTACATTTCTAGTTTTAAGACATGAGAGTATAATTAGAGATTTAGATCGTTTTGTTACTATTTATTTTTTATTATAATTTTATTTACAATCTTTGATAGAATGCGTTTGCAAATAAGTGTTTTATTTTTATTTTTTTTTTATTTTTATATTATCATAATGTATGTTCATTTTGTTGAGTAAAATATATCTTACTTTCTACTTCATAATTTTTACAATTAATTTTAGAATTCAAAACTACAAGATTGGAATATGAAAAAAAAAAAAAAAACTAATTGAAATTCGATATCAAACTAACACCAGATAAATAATAGGGAAAAAAAATAAAAACATAAAGAGATATATATAAACATAATTTTGAATGTTTGGGTTAACTTTGTTTGTCCGGAGTAATTTGATTTCTTTTTAACATAATAATAAAATAAATTATAACAAAAATAAAAAATAAATTTATAATTATAATTAAAAAATAATTACTAGATTGTAATTATAAGATAATATAAAATTATAAGCAATATGTGTTACCATCCTTATTTAAAGAAAAGAATATACATCTCAAAAAATAAAGTAAAGAAAGAGGAAACTCAAATATTCAAACAATTTACATCTTTCACCATACATTGTATTTCACATTTTTCAAGTTTTAAGTTATTTATTTTAGTACAATTTGGAAGAGGACAACAAACCCTACACAGAAAGTACTATTGTTCTCAAATAAATTAGAGCTAAATATTGATACTCGTAATCAAACATGTGATCATAGTGTTGAAATGGATTACCACCAAACAATGAAACCAATGCGCCACTAACTCTTTCGGCAGTTTTTAAAATTTTAAATGTAACTTCATAAAATCTCTTAATATTATTCATCTTGAAATCATAGGTTTTCTCATCAAATAAAATAATTGGTGTTTCATATTTTTACTTTAATTAATTACAAATAAAATGAAATAATTTTTTAAAGAATAAAGAAATGAAAATTATAGTTATTAATTATTAATTATGATTTAGAAGTTTTAAATTAAATCTAAAAAAGAAAAATAAACCAAATGCCAAACAGTATAATATTACGTAAATTTTCAAGTTTAATTAAAAAAACGATATAATAACAAATCATGATAAAATTGAGAAAATGATATTAAAAACAAATGAATAAATAGATTAAAAGAAAATATGTCATATTTTATCTTTTCTAATATGGTGTGTTGTTTAGGATCTAAATTTAAGTTATATATGTATGCAAAATAAAGTATAATTTCCATCTAAAACATAATCTCAAAATTTTAAATGTCCTATATTTATATTCTTATATGTTTCTTATGATCACCTTATATTCAATAATTAAAAGAAAAAAAAAATTGAAAAAAAAGAAGAAAAAAAAGAAGTTAATACGCTAATCTTTCACACTATTAGTTCGTTAACTCACTCTCTATTATATAATATTATAATTTGGGTTTTTATATTATTGTCTACTATTTTTCAAAGTTTTAACACCAATTAATTGATTGGAGTATATATGTATCTTTGACCTTGATGGCAAAATTCGTTATAATTTTAATTTTTAAGAATAATACTATTGCATATGTTTTTAATAATAATGATTGATCTTATCTATATGATTTTGTATATTTTATGAATTTATAAAATTATTACAATTTAAAATTTTAAAATTGATAAAATAATTACAATTTGAAATTTTAAAAAGTAAAATATGTTAGAATATATTAAACGTTGAACGTACGTATAAATTTTCTAGTCTTATAAGTTAGCCTGAATATTTGTAAGGTTCAAGCTGCATTTATACAATTTTTAGAGGAAATATTATGACAACATAAAATCTGAAAATAAAATGAAAAGAACAGCAGCAAGATACGTTGAAAACAGTCAACGTAAACACATATATATATATTCACCTTCCTTGTACTGTTGTACCACGTGGCACGCGTTGATTCGCTTGGAAAACCAATAATTAAAATACAAAAAAAACTGGAGATGCAGGGTATCGAACCCTGTACCTCTCGCATGCAAAGCGAACGCTCTACCATTTGAGCTACATCCCCGTCGTTGTATTCTATTCAACAAATTTAAAAATAATTATTAAAGCTCTAAGTTTATTTCCTTCTAAGTTTCTTATATTCCTCCCCCAACCTATTTCCACATCTATGGGCAATATGTTAATTAATTAGTTAATTACCCAGTATTAATATTCTGTAAAATTAATGTAGAAAAAATATTATGTATTACGAGAGGAAGCAGTTTAATTTGAAGCTATCACATGTACATGTACTTATGCATTTGAGAACATGAAGAGAGACATGATTTTGAGTATGAGTTTTTTTTTTTTCCTTAAATGAGAGTTGGTTTCTCCTTCTTCACACTACTTAAACCCTTTTCTTCGAGAATGGTTAAGAGTTTATGTACACAATTATAAGAACTCTGTATATTTATACACAAATACTTTTCTAATGAATAAAATGAGATAGATTGATTCTTTCAACTTTAGTGTTAACAAAAATTATATACTATATTTGGTTTTTCGGGTTGAAAAATTGTGAATATGTTTTCTAATTTGTGTAATTCAAATTATGTAAAAGATGTTTGGATGAGTAATTATATGAGCATATTTTGAGTGATTAGAATGAATATTATTTTGAGTAATTAGAAATTAAGATTATACCAAATAAATGAGTGGAGCGTTAGTTATCTTGATTGGTGGTGATACATTCAACTCCATAGTCACGAATTTGATCATTAAAATTAGTAATTGACTATGAGTGCTATTTTAAGTAGTTATAATAATTCGTTTGAATATAATTTTTTGAGGAATGATTATTAAAAATTTATTTTTTTATAACTCGTTAAATACTAAAAACAAACACTTTCATATAAGAATTACCACCAAACAATGAATCCTCCGATCGGCTACTGACCATTTCAATTTATGTATTTTTACTTAAAAAGAGTATAAATATAGTTTTGAAAATTAAAATCCTAAAAAAGTAATGAGAATAAGAATCGTCACCGAAAGCAGACCGTCCAGTCTAGCCCTTCCGATCGCACGTTTTGAACAAATCCAACTATGACCCAAAACCCCAAAAATACGACGTCGTCTAGCCCTCACAACAGCCCAATACGATTTGCTCGCTTTTCATTTCCTAAATTCCCATCGTACCCCCCTAAACGAACGGTCTAGATCCAATCTCTTCCTTCCCTCAAGCTCTGCCTCTACTTTTATAATACTCATAAATTCCAATTAATTCTCTATTCATTTTTCTTTTCTTCTTCTGCTTCTTCTTCTTCTTCCCCAGCCCGCATTTCAGATTTCTCCGTTCAGTTTCCCGCCGGTGAGCTCTACAATGTCGTCCGCCGAGAAGGAAAGAGAGACGCAGGTCTACATGGCCAAGCTCTCCGAACAGGCCGAACGCTACGACGGTACGCCTTTTTCCTTGTTAGCATTTCGGTTTCTATTTCAGCTCTTGCAATATACTTTCCTAACGCTGTTGATTTGATTCTATAAATTGTTTATCATTTTCGTTACCTTGCTTGGAACCTCGTCGTCGTCTATTTGTGACTCGATGTAGGGAGATCAGAATATGCATCGTTTATTACTTTATTAGATTGGAATTCGTGTATTGATTGTCGTTGGATAGTAAGGTACGAGTTATATTGTTGATCGTTTCTCCGATGATATGTTTGAATCGAGTTAACGGATGGCGCTGATGAACTTGGGGAGAATTGATGTGAATTGTTGGATCGTTGTTTATCGGTGATTTGTAGCTTGGATTTGGAACACTGTTCGTATTTAATTTCATAAAATTTCAGATCACCGTGTAATGTTCATCTTGTTATTCAAATGCAATATAATGCTCAGCTGTTTATCAATTCTTGATGATATACATTGTACGGTGTAGTAAAGTTTTGTATATTTTGTGTTTTCATGTTACAGAAATGGTGGAATGTATGAAGAAAGTTGCTAAATTAGATGTTGAGTTGACAGTGGAAGAGAGAAACTTGCTCTCTGTTGGATACAAAAATGTTATAGGTGCTAGGAGAGCTTCTTGGCGTATCATGTCCTCGATTGAACAGAAGGAAGAGTCCAAAAGCAATGAAAATAATGTTAAAATTATTAAGAGTTACCGTCAGAAGGTAGAGGATGAGCTTTGCAAGATCTGCACCGATATTCTTACTATCATTGACAAGCACCTAATCCCTTCTTCTACCTCTTCAGAATCATCGATTTTCTATTACAAGATGTGAGTTTTGTGGTACTCATTTTTTCTGTTTCAAATTGATTATGGCATGGTTCAATTCTTGAACATCTAAACTAATTATCATGAATTGGTCATCTAAGAAAGAAATAATTTCCTAAGATCAAGTGTTATGCTCCATAAGAATAGTCGAACTGTGTGCTTAAACTCAACTAGACATTCATGGATATCAAAAGAAATTTGAACATCTTGAGAAATTATTTGGGATGGGATCTCTAATCATATATTATGGCATGGATGATTCAAGGAAAGGTGATTATTACCGATATCTTGCTGAGTTCAAAACAGATCAAGAGAGGAAGGAGGCAGCTGACCAGTCATTGAAGGGATACGAGGCATGTTTATTTCTCAATCTTTCTTTATTCATAACTGAATTATTTGATTTTTATATCTTACTCTATGCTCCTTCCCTTTGCCGTATTCATGATAGACTGCATCGACCACTGCAAATACCCAACTCCCATCAACCCATCCGATCCGCCTTGGCCTTGCTCTCAATTTTTCTGTCTTTTATTATGAGATCATGAATTCTCCTGAAAGGTAAAAGTTGCTCATTTCTTGAATTTATTCCATACAATGATGATTAGTTGACTAATTTGTTCTAATTCTAATTCTTTTAGGGCTTGCCACTTGGCTAAACAAGCTTTTGACGAGGCAATTGCAGAATTGGATACATTGAGCGAGGAATCATACAAGGACAGTACCCTCATAATGCAGTTGCTGAGAGACAATCTCACTCTATGGACGTCTGATTTACCAGAAGATGGAGGTATTTTGTAGCTAAGGCTAGATAAATGTAGTTTTGTTAAAGGGTTTACTTTTTGGTGCCACAATCTCTCCCGCTCTCCGTTTATGCAACATCTTTTTTTATATCCAATGCAATATTTGGATGACAAACTCATAAGAAATTAATTTTTAGGTAGGTGACACCATGTATTGAACTTATTACCTCTTAGTTTCCTTAAGGCCCTCTTGACCATAATGGTTTGTTTCCCAATATTTAAACGAAAAGGATTTAGATCATCTGGGCTAATTTCTTCTATAAATGCTTCACATCTTATCATTAATCTTTCTATGTGGATAATTATCAGGTTTCCTCTAGCCACCCTCTCCCACCCAAAAAGTAATACCTAGATTATTACAAATTCAAACATTCTGTTTGAAACGGGTGGCGTGATGATTGAAGGTTTGGATTTTGAAGGTGTGCATTCAAAGTTCTAAGTTTGAGACTCGCATCTACCATTAATTTGTAACATCTCCTATATTGACTCTCCATCCTTCGATGTCTCTGGTGCTTAACCTAAGGGCGGGTGTGGTTACCTCGAGTATAGTAAAACGAAACTCCAATTTCTCGATTTAAAAAAAAAAAAAGTTCAAGCATTCCATCATTCTTTTTTTAATACGTCTTACTATTCTCACGTGATGGACGGAAAACCCTCTTGACCACTAGTTCAATATATCTATATCATGGTGGACTTTCAATCATTTTAATCATCAAATGTAGAAATTATGCTCCCCTTTCTGATGGAATATGCTAATTTTATGGTTATCAAGGCGTGGACTTACTCTGGAATGCTTTTATAATATAGGTGATGAGAACGTCAAAGGTGCGGATTCCAAACCGGCAGCAGCAGCTCCCGAGGTAGTTTTCTTTAATGCATAATCTTTTCCAAGTGCGATCTTTTAGCAAGTTTCTTTCCCCTATATTTACTATAGCTTGAAATCTAATTATAATAAATTTTTGGATATACATGCAGCAGCATTAATGGTAAATGAAATAGTCTCTCGCAAGGATTGGATTCAACATAATCCAGAAATATTAAGTAGATCCATTTATTGAATCATTGTTTTCCCCACTTTAGTTGTTTCACGGCATTGGGCTAGACTTTTAAAGTATTTAAATTGTCATTTCCTTGTGTTCGTTGTTTTTTACCCCTTCTCCTGTCTCCTTTTCTTTTTCTTTTTCTTTTTCCAGAATTTTAAAATTGTTAACTACCCCTTCTAATTTGGATGAGATCATTATGGTATTGTCCGGGTACTCTTCTTGACACCTATTTATTAGGAGGTATACATTCTCAAAAACGAATTGATAGACCGATCGAAAAATTAGTTAGTTTTTAAGTATATGTCGGTGTGTTAATTAATTTTTAAAAAAATCGTATGACCGACCAACATAAATATATACTTAATTAGAAAAATATATTTTAACAAAAATATAAGCCAAACCTCTATTTTATAAGCCAATTAAGTAATTACAAGTTTTTTTAAATAATATTAATATTTTAAACTCTAATTAATTAGATTTCTTGTTTAATTATTATATACTTGTTTCAAAAAAATATTTGGTATGACTGATTATTTTTCAAAATTTTGTTCAAAAAATTGTACAATAAATATGTTAAATTAAACTAACCGATTTAATTGACCATACTGACAGATTTAACCAGTATGCACTTTTTATTTTAATTTTATTTAATTTTACTTTTTTGGTTATATTTTAGCAAATTGACATGTTGGTTAAGATGTCGATTTTCAGCGACCAATGAACACTCCTACCCATTATGTCCAAGCAACATTATGTCCAATTGCTTGGACACGAGCCTTTTGACTTTAGGTTGGTAGTATTGTCTATAATTGAGGTGGAGTCATGTCTAGAAATATACGGTTCAAAATAATAAGTTTTGTCATTATTCAGAGAGGACGGATATTTTTTCTCTTTTTTATATCAACAATGGGAGAGATAACTATTTTATTTTTAGTTTTTGGTTTTTGAAATTTAAGTTTAGGACAACTATCTTATCATATATTTTTTCTTACTTGTTGAAATAATTCTAGGCCACGCTAAATTTGCTACTATTATGCTCTAGTGAAATGGTTGCTGCTATTATGCTCTAGCGAAATGCGAGCGAAGCGAAATTAAGTTTTGCGTGCCTGGACTCTAGAATGTGCAAGTATACACAGTTCTGTTGTAGCAAGTATTAAGTAAGTAAAGGTCATCTCTTCACGGATTAGTGATTAACAACATGCTTAAATGAAATCTAAAGAGTCATGGTAACGATGGAAATTATTGTGATTGAACTATAACTAAGTTTGCTAAAGCGAAATAGATGCAATGCTCAAATGACGAAATAATAAAGATGCTAAGAATGATAAGCTAACTTTAATCAAGTTAAAGCAGCGAAAGGAGACTAAGGACTTTTCAAAATATTATGTTAGAGTTGTAACGACCCGACTTTCTAAAGAACTCTAATGGGGACTAGAGATGTTCAAGGGGCTGGGCGGGGATGGGAAGGCTTTACCATCCCCATCCCCGCCACCATTTCTATTCCCCATCCCCGTCAAATTCACCATATTATTTTGCTGGGAATTTGCGGGGATCGGGTTCCCCACGGGGAATTTTTCCCTATTTATTTTTTTATATATAATTTTCAATAATTTTATTTTGATATTTTAATGTATTAATTTTTTTAGTTTTAAATAAGTAAAGCCTATAAGATAGAGTAAAAAAATCTATAAAATAAGTAAAGCTTCTAAGATAAAATAAATCTACAAAAAGCTACTGTATTCATATTTTAAAAAAACTACTGTATCCTTATTTAAAAAAAGCTACCCACCCAATAAAATGTTACTGTCTTATTTTTTCTTATACCAATATATCCCATAAAATTTATCAAAATAAATGGCTCAATATTTTTTTTTTAAAAAAATACATGTATAATTGGAGCAACAATGATATCATTTTAATTGAAATAAGAAAATTATTTCTTAAAAAGGAAATATCAAGGCAGGGTCGGGAAATGGGGATGGTGATCATATTCCCCATCCCCATCCCCATTTAGTCATTGGGGAAAAATTTCTTCCCACTCACTCGCCCATTCCCCATAATCGGGGATTCACTGCTAGAGATGTCCATTTAAACCGTGGGGCCGGGGCGGTGAATCCCTGATTTGGCGGTGAATGGGGGAGTGAGTGGAGATCATTTTTTCCCCATTGACAAAACAGAGATGGGGATGGGGAATATAGTCACCGTCCCCGACCTCGTCCCCGCCCCGCCCCGAAACTAAATAGAAAAATATTATTTTATATACTTATTTAAAAAACATAATATATAATCTTAATTTTAAACTTTTTCCTTTTCTAAGCTTCTGTTTAGTTTTCTCTTTCAAGAACATCAAGAGTCACATTATATTTTTAAAATATATATAATTCATAAACTCTAATTCTAAATTACTTATCTTCGTAACCTTTTGTTTAATTTTTTGTCTCAACTCTCAAGTATCACAAAAGTAATTTATCAGGTAAAATCCAATATTCATATGTTCTTGTTTTTATTCTTCTTTCTTTTGCCTCTGTTTTTCAAATTTTGTTGAGGACTAATTTGTTGAAGTTCATTTTGTTAAAGACTATTTTGTTGAAGTTTATTTTGTTGAAACTATGTTTAAATATTCGTGAAATATGTCAATGTGAATTTAGATATGTTCGTGAAATAGAATGCATATATTTTATTTATAATCCAAATAAAGAGAAAAAAAATGATCAAACTATCTAAATACATACAAAATTCCTCACGGGAAAAAAATCACTGCGGTAAACCCGATCTCCACCTATTCCCCGCAGGGATTCCCCATCTCCATCCCCGCAAAAAAAAAGTGGTGAATTTTGTGGGGACGAGGATTATATTTGGTAGCGGGGATGGGGACGGGGAGGCCATTCCCCGGCCCCGCCCCACCCCATCCCGTGGACATCTCTATTCACTGCCCCGTTCGAGGCAGGTCCCTACGGGGCCCCGACCCCACAGTTTAAATGGATATCACTAATGGGGACGTTACTCATGCATGACTTGAGAAAATATTAAGATAGAACGGCACGACATGCATTCTTGTTTCGTGAAATAAAACAGATAGTCTAAAAAACTGAAAACAGTTCTAAAACAAGGTTTGGGATCCCATGAAAAATCATAAAGCATAATAACAGTAAAACAAGTCCGAAACTGAAAAGAAAATATGGTATGAGTCCAAAATAACTAAATACAATAAAACAATGCTGAAGAAAATGAAGCCGTGCCCATGATCATACAGCTCCACAGTCAGCCACCTCGACATGCTCCCATACCTGAAAGATGTAAGAGGTGAGATCATATATAAATATATATACCCAGTAAGAAGTTCACTATGGGGGAAATCATGCAAGCACTAACAAGAGTCGAATACTCGAGCTAAGAACAACATGCCAAACAAAAGTAGGGTCAATCCACTGATCAACCACTTGGTGAATGGTACTCATATCGTGACAACAGAGGCATATACGAATGCCAACAAGTCCTCTGACTTCGGTTAGGAAAGGACCACGAGTGAGGGTAATACACAGGTTCCCTAAGCCTCGGGTCGGGATACGTCCCATAACGTGTCCAGAGAGACATACACGAATGTCTCGGGGTAGCCTGACCACTGTCAGGGACCTATCACGAGTGAGGGAAACACACAGAATCCCTAAGCCTCATGCAAGACAATGACACTCAAGTTGTGTCAGCAAGGGCATACACGAATGTTGTGCAAAAATGACGGAACATATTAGGGAGGGCCACGAGTGGGGGAAACACACAAAATCCCAAAGCCTCTGGCTAGGGGTGCCATCTGCTAACCTCGGGCATGCGGGAACTAACTATCTACAGACAACATCCCAATATGCATGCAGGCGCACCATCAGGCATCTCTCTACGCCATCATCTGTCTCAGTGGCCTCTTCCAGTAGGTGTCGGGGTCAAGCAGGTCATGACTGCTCCACCTCTCACGTACCGGGCCGTTGGCGTAGGTGTCGGGGTCAAACGGGTCATGGCCGGCTCCCTTTCCCACGTACCACAATGAAAAACAAGTAAAAGTAAAACATGGCACATATGATCCAAACGAGTGTAACAGAAACAGAAATAAAACTAACAGAGGACACACGAGTCCCTAACTAACACGAGATTCAAGCATGGCCCATGGCCTGAAAGTACTATAATACAATACTAGATGCGAGTCCTACAATCATTCGAGTCAATCAACATCATCACGTATAATCATAAACAAAGCAACAGTGAACCTAGAACAAAGCAATCTTTAACATGCCACGTATAATAGAACATGTATAACATAAAAAATCAAGACCGAACATGCATTTTATCGTGCTATAGCTCAAATACCCTAGTTATGCCCTACTTGCTATGAAATTGCTACACCCAACTCATAGTGGAGCCCCTTACCTTTTCGACGACTTGACCGAACACCAAAGAAACTCCGCTAGCTAAGAATGGTTCCCGGGTCACCTAAACATAAAAATCATGCCACAGAATCGTTAGGAACAAGCTAAACAAGCCACAAAGAGGGTTAGAATCACGGGATCGAGGGGAAGCTACTGTTTGAAAACACCTTGTCGGAGCACGGCGGCGGTGCGTGGTCACAAAACGAGATGGGTCATACCTCGTTGGAAAGTTCTCGGTCTCTAGATCACAATTCTGGTCTCGAATTTTCAAATGAAGCTCTCTAGCCTCGATAATCTATGAAATAAGATGAAAGTTTCAAACCTTAAACTAGCTGGAAACAATGGAAAACTCGCCAGAAATTCGAGGAGAAACACGAAGGAGAAATAGCTAGACAAGGAAGCTTACCAGAAATGCAGAAAAGGAGACGAGATCGAGGGTGAGATTGTGCTCGGAACTGGCCAGCGACGCGAAAGGAGCTTCACGGTGGTGGTTAATAGTTGCCATCTTGCTACCTCTTTGCTTAAGCGAAATATTCCTACTCGCCTACTTCCTTCCAATTATAAACTTAGTTACTCATGATGATAAATAGATTCAAAGCAAAGTAATAAACCAAGTTCATCTTCATCAAATAAAAAAATACCAACGTTTGCTTACAAAAACCATGCTAAAGAGAAAATAAAGCAAATACAAGAAAAAGAGAAGCAAAGTTAAGAAGAAGTCTGGTCCAAATCACTAAAGCAGTAACTCTGAACTTAGCTCCCGCTATACTCTACAACTCTGGCTAACTACGACCATGCTAAAGCAAAACTACTTAACAACTAGAAATGGAAAAACAACTAAAGCTACGAACTAATGCTAAGGAAATGGAAAGGAAATTTGATCAGAAAGAAAGCTTGACGTGATCTCTCCAGAAAATGGAGGATTCTTCCAAAGAATGGAGGATGCCTTCAACAAAGACAAAGGGGTGCTTTTATATTGCTTGCTTCAGCGACGAACTCTGACAATCTCTGCTCCACGATCCACGTTGTTCTCTCTGGACAACTTTTGACACTTTCTACTCCATGATCCGGGATCACGACCTTTGCCAGAGCGGACAAAAAGCAACAGCTGCGATTTAATGTCTTTGCTTTGATCTTTGACACGCGTCTTTAACATTAGATATTTGTTCAAGCACCCAATCTCGTTGGAGCTCATTTCTCCTAAGCGAAACCTTTAGCAACTTCACATTGCACTCCCTAGGTATGCTGAAGCAAAATCGAAATATCAGGTTTATAGAATTGAAACTTGAAGAATCACACAATTATGCACTATTGATACAACAAACCTCTAAAATATTATCCTAAACAGAAAACTATAGGATTTTGTATTTCGCTCAAATAATTATGCTAAAGCGAACTAAAGTAGCAAATTCTATTTATGATATAGCAAAGTTTCCTGCAAAATACTTCTATACTTAGCCATAAACTCTCAATTCTTGAGAGTTATCACTTGTATATCTACATTTTATCTATATTTTTAGAAATCAAACCAAAATTTGAAAAGAAAAAAAAAGTAATTTCCAAAAGCTTGTTTTTGTTTTTGAAATTTGGTTAACATTCATATAATTTCTTAAAGAAAGATGGATACATTAGAAGTAAGATGGAACAGTAGGAAATTTGAGTAAAAATAAGTTTAAATTTCAAAAAAAAAAAAAAACAAAAAAGTAAATAGTTATCAAATGGGGCCTTAGTGTAACAACCCGACTTTCTAAAAGACTCTAATGGGGACGTTACTCATGCACGACTTGAGAAAATATGAAGATAGAACGGCACGAAATGCATTCTCATTTCATGAAATAAAACAGTTAGTTTCAAAAACTGAAAACAGTTCTAAAACAAGGTTTGGGATTCCATGAAAGTCATAAGGCATAAAAACAGCAAGACAAGTCTAAAACCAAAACATGGTATGAGTTCAAAATAACTGAATGCGATAAAACAATGCGGAAGAAAATGACGCCGTGCCCATGATCATTCAGCTCCACAGTCAGCCACCCCAGCGTGCTCCCATACCTGAAAGATATAAGGGGTGAGTACATATATAAATATATATACCCAGTAAGAAGTTCACTATGGGGGAAATCATGCAAGCACTAACAGGACATACTCGAATTGATAACACATGCCAAACAAAAGTAGGGTCGATTCATTGATCAAACACCTAGGTCAACGGTACTCATATCGTGACCATAGGGGCCTACTCGAATGCCAACAAGTCCTCTGACCTCTGCCAGGAAAAAGACCGCGAGTGAGGGTAACGCACAGATTCTCTAAGCCTCGGGTCGGGACACGTCCCATACCGTGTCTGCAGAGACATACACGAATGTCTCGAGGTACCCTGACTATTGTCAGAGACTCGCCACGAGTGAGGGAAACACACAGAATCCCTAAACGTCGGGCAAGACAACGACGCTCAGATCGTGTCAGCAAGGGCATACATGAATGCCATGAAAAACACCTGAACAAATCAGGGAGGGCCACAAGTGAGGGAATCCACACAGAAACCCTAAACCTCGGGCTAGGGGTGCCATCTGCTAACCCCGGGCATGCGGGACCGATTGTCTGCAGACAACATCCCGAATAGGCATGCAGGCGCACTGACAGGCATCTCTCTACACCACCATCTGTCTCAGTGGCCTCTTTCAGTAGGTGTCGGGGTCAAGTAGGTCATGACTGCCCATTTTCTCACGTACCGGACCGTTGTTGTAGGTGTTGGAGTCAAGCGTGTCATGTCTGGCCCCCCTTTCCACGTACACAACGAAAAATAAGTAAAAGTAGAAACAAGGCACATGCGATTCAAACGAGTGTAACAGAAACATGAATAAAACTAACAGAGGACACACGAGTCCCTAAACTAGCACAAGATTACAACATGGTCCATGGCCTGAAAAATAACACAATACAATACTAGATGCAGGCCCTACAGTCATTCTAGTCAATCAACACTATCAAGTAAGATCATAATCAAAGCAACAGGAGACCTAGAACAGAGCTATCTCTAACATGCCACGCAAAACAGAACATGTATAACATAAAAAAACAAGACCGAACATGCATTTTATCGTGCCACAGCTCAAAATACCCTAGTCATGCCACTACTTGCTATGAAATTGCCACACCCAACTCATAATGAAACCCATTACCTTTCCGACGACTTGACCGAACACCAAAGAAACCCCGCTAGCTAAGAATGGTTCCCGTGTCACCTAAACATAAAACCACGCCGAGCGTTCGTTAGGGACGAGCTAAACAAGCCACAAAGGGGGTTAGAATCACGGGATCGAGAGGAAGTTACTGTTCGGAAACACTTCGTCGAAACACGACAGCGCGTGGCTGCGAAACGGAGCAGGTCATACCTCGTTTCGAAGGTCTCAGTCTCTAGATCACGGATCTGGTCTCGGATTTTCAAACGGAGCTCTCTAGCCTCGACAATCTGCGAAAGAAGAAGAGGGTTTCAAGTTTGCAATCTCGCTGGAATCCATGAAAAAACAGGGGGTTTTGAGTGGGAACAACTCAATAAGTGGGACTTACATCACAAGAAGAATCAAAAGGTGGTGAAAATCGGGCTGGATGGTGCTCGAACTCGTTGAAAAATCGCGAATGGTGCTCACGGCTGCACGGGTTTGATCTTGCGGTTGCAGCAGCTCGGCCTGACAGCTGGTCGGCGAAGATGGTGTCAGTTTGGGCTTGTCAACGGCGGAAACAGCGTGCAAAGATGGTGGCTAGGGAGTTTGTTGACGGCGCGGCTCGTCGGCGGCGTGGACACGCGTGAGCTCGCGCGAGGAAGACAAGTCGACGGCTTGGTGCGGCTGGAACGCGTGGAGGCAAAGCTGGGCTGCGAGCATCGACAACCACCCACTACGAGACACGTGTCGATGATCCGGGTAGCAGGCGCACACAGAGATGAACGGTTGAGATTGGAAGCTGGGTTTGGTGTTTTTATGGCGTGAAACTCAAGAGGAAGGGTAATTTGGCTGCTAGGTTTTGTGTGTGTTGGAAAAGGCATTTAACACTCTTTAAATATAAAAAAAAAAAAAAAACAAACAAACAAATTCCCTTTTTGGGATAGGCCCTAAAATGGCCCCAAAACCCTAAAACTCATAACCTAAAATAGAAAGGGGTAAGAAAAAATGCATTTATTTTTAAAAGAAGAAGCATATGGATTTTAAACAAACAACCAACAAAATAAAAGACAATTCCAATTAATAATAATAAAAAAAAAAATCAAGTTCTGACACTTGGTGATATTTGGATTAATCATTAGATTATGGTTTTAGTAATTGAATTTAGTTTTTAGAAGTTAAATATAAATTTTGATATACTCTCGAATGACAGATATAACATTTGACTCTAAGAAGTTAAATATAATGACAGATGCCTTCGTCAAGGCCAATTAGCGCCAGTAGCTATCACTTTTTTATTATTTTCTTGACAGCTAGATTAACCATTATTCCTGCAATAACCCGTATCCAAATAAGAAATATGGAAATTTTGTTAATCGAACATTGCTTAATAGATAGAGCATAAATTGTCGTTTCAAATTCAGAAATTGCAATTTTTGATATAGGTTGAAATTTTATTGCCTGTTTAGTATGATTATTAAAAAAAAGATAGAATGATTTTTTTCCCTCTTTTATATAAGTGCAAAAGAGGAATTTCCAAGTTTGGTGAGGGACATAGTTTTATATGTTATTTATTTATTATTATTTTTTAAAATAATGTCAAACTCTCCAATAAATTATATGAAATAAGTGGTAATGTTGAATTATTTTTTTGAGTAAATAATTTAAAAAAACTTAGAAATATAAGAAACTTGTTAAATTATTGAATTTATTAAAATCAAATTAAAGCTTAATGAAACTAAAATAAGTTGAAATGATCATTAAATTGGACTAAGCTTTTTAACATTCCCACTACCTTTTCGGTCTTTCAGGCTAAATTCAATTGTTATAAAAAAAATTTAATAAAAATCAATTATTTTAAAAATTTGCAATATTTTCCATGACATTTCATAAAAGTTTCAAAATTACTCTTAGAATAGAAATCCCTTAAATGTTGGAAAGAAAAGAAAGATGACATTGAGCTAGAATGACATGACAAAGGACTATAATACTTGTCTAGAATAAGTCAAGAACATGATAAAGAAATTAATTTCCAAATAGGTTGTCATTATGAATTGAACTCATCAATTTTTAATTACTTTTGGATTAAGATAATTTTATGCATATGTAGTTTTTTTAAATAAATGGAGAAGTTGGTATATATATATATATATTGAAAAACTCAATAAGCACCAACCAACAAACACATACGATCTGCCTCAAAAAAGGAGCCAACATCAGGGGAGAGATTCCCCCTCCAAAAGCCACTATTATCGTCCATTGATGTGGAGAAAGAGTTCTAACTAAAGTACGAAACATTTTTTTAATTGGCTAAAGGATCAACAACCCTATTACAAGACCTGCTATAATGAGCAATGTTCACAACTCTTAAAGAAGAGCACAACTCTTTAATATCAACAATGATATTGTTGAACTCAGAAAAATCTAGGGAGTCACCACAAAAAGAACTAACAACCTCTAAAGCATCAGTCTCAACCAGAATAGGAGGAAGCCAAGTAATCTTAGACTCTCGAATGTGATTGAGACCTTCTCTAATAGCTTGCCCTTCCAAAAACTTTACAGACAAGTTCTTGATCCCGGCCCGCCATCCAGCTAGCTTGGGATTTCCTTTCCAGTCATGCACAATCCATCCAAATCCTCCTGAACTGTTCAAAGATGACAAAGAAGCATCAAAGTTCAACTTCCAGCATTCACGAGGAGGCGCTTTCCACTTTTTCGAACCAGATAGCTTATGCTGCTTCGTCTTCAACGGGAGACCTGCAATCATCCAACAATGAGAGTTAATTGTTCTGTTCATCATGGCGCAGAGATTATGGAACTCAATCGAACCATTATGATTTAAGCCTAAATTTCTAAAATCCCATAAACTCCAAATTTAGAGAGAGAGAGAGAGAGAAATTTAGGTGATGTCTTGTTAAGCCCGTCAGATGTCTTGTTAAGCCCACCTATGTGGCTAAATGAGATTCTCATTTTAATTTTCATTAATATTATCTTTCTATTTTTGTAAGTTAAATAATAATAAGATGTGACTTTCATTGAATCACAAGTGAGCTTCACAATTTAAGTGATGTCAAAACATATATACATATATGTATATATATGTGCACATATATATACATATGTATATATATATGCACATATATATACACATGCGCATATATATATGTATAACCCAATATAGCAATAGATTTCTAGATTATGTAGAGTAGGAGGCTTTAGATCTGTGGGAGACATTTTGATTTATTTGGGGCTCACAACCATCTTGAGTAACAGTTAAAGATGAAGATTCTTTTTTTGCTTTTCCTAAGCTAATAATAGTGGGTCACAAGAGTTCACTGCCCTTCAGTATTTCTAGGCATAGCAACAGAAAGGCCAAGTGGAACAAGTAGAGCCCTACATATGTGTGGTTTCAAGTGGGATTCTTGACCCTTTAAATTCCAAGGAGTTTCTTTCCTCTTGGTGGGATTCAGTAATACCAAAACTCAACTCCAAGAGTGAAATGTCAACAATTCTAAAGAAAATTAGGATGGTTAAACACAAATTCTTGATAGGTACCAAGGATGTATTATTTATTTATAAGTAGAGACAAGGTAACAATATCACCATAGAAACACTTGAAATTTTTGAAAAGGTTGTTCTCTCCTTAAAAAAAAAAAAAAAAACTCAACAAATTAGCGGATAATCGTTACTCTGGCAACTACAATTAAATAATCTAACGTTGTCTCACTAACTTTCACTCAATTTTCTCTTTTACCATTTTCTAGCATAAATATGTTACTGATTATGAGAATTAGGAGAAGAGTGTGATAGATAATGATTATCTATGTTTGAAGAAGAAAAAAATGTTAAAAATGATATCTTTTAGCCATTGGAGAAACAGAATTAAGACTTGGTTACTTTCCATGATCGTTTATAATTGAATACAATTTGGTTCTATCATAATTTCATAGACACAGGAGAAACGATATCTTATTTAAAAGAAAGTGAATATGATATCAATTGGGTCAGGTGAGAAATAAGAACTTTCGTCCTATATACACATAATTATTAGGAATTAGTAAATTTTTCTTTAAAAAAAAGTGTTTGCAAGAAAAGTGAATTTTCTAACACACACACACACACACATATATATATAA
>JBBMKA010000003.1:3333592-3368209 GCA_037833695.1 Sechiopsis laciniata | reverse complement strand
TCGTTCTGATGCAGATTAGTTTGCTTTCGGTTACATACATGAAGAGGGGATAGATGCTCTTGATGTGTTCTTGACGTTCTTTCTCCGTTTGTGTTCTTGTATGTATCTATTGTTGGGCTTTAATCTCGTTGGTCAGTTTGAGTTGCGGTTTTATGAGCAGTTTTGATTCTTCCATTATTGTTTACTCTTTTGCAAGAAATTTGTTTGCCTTTTTCTTTTCAGAAAGACTGTTAGTTCTGATTGCTTCGTCCTGATTCTGTTGAGTTTGGATGGTATTTTGATGGCTGCTAGTAGTTTTGATGCAGTTATGTAGTTTGATGATTTCTTGATTTGTGAGTTTTTATATGGAAGAAGTTTGTTGCTTTGGAGTATTTGTTTGTGCTTCTGTTTCTTGCCATTCTAATAGCACAGTTTGTTAGTTTGTTTCAGCAGTTACATGGATTAGACATATATTGTTACAACGTTCTGAGCATTCAGATTTTTTATTCGGACTATTGTAATTTGAGGGTCATTCTGATTCTGAATGCATTTGTTTCGGAAGAGTTGATTCGTTCCGGATATATTGACTCTAGTTTGTCCTGCTTATGTCGTTTGAGAGGGTATTGTCCCATTTATTTTTTATTCCATGTTTGGCAACATTTGTTTTATGATTGTCTATTTTCGAAGATGTTCTTATGAAGACAGGTTCAGGTTTCCGTTGGTGGATTGAGTTCACCGTTCTGTTGAAGTTCTAAATTATGAAGTCTTGAAGACCGTTATGATTTGCTCGTGCCGTGCAAAGTTCTAATCCAGTTTTGCTTGAAGTTTTGATATTCTGATGTCTTTGATGATATGTACTTCAAGAGGGTAATTTGTTAAATATGAAGTTCACATCATTTGTAATTAGCTTAACCCTTTTGTGAGGTTAGTTTTAACCATGGGTTAGTTAATGGTTAGGGTTTCTAACCATATGGGTGTGTACTATTGAGCTATCTATATAAAGCTTCTATTGGGTGTGTGTTAGGGTTGAGAGAAACCTAGCCACCATTTGTGCCCACCTTGAACTTGATCTTCTTCAATGACAATTATGAGTGAGTATCATCTTACATTCTGAACAGTGGAGTAGGCTAGTCAAAACCACTTTACTCGATGTTAGTTTCTTCTTCTCCTTCTTTATTTGGTTTGATTTCATCTCTATTTGCTCAATTTGGTTTAGATCTATTGTTTGCTATCTTTAATTTAGAGTATAGATCTAGCAATTTTGCACAACATCATATTACTACGATTCATTGATCGTCTCTTTGAGCCTCAATGATATTTGTAATATAAATATATTATTGAATTTATTATTTAAATTTCTGTTATTACCTAAAACAATTTACTTAAAGACGTTTCTTAAATTAGTTTGTTAGTTTTTTATTGGAAAAATGTGTCACATAACTCTATGAAACTTAATTGAATATAGACTTAAGTTTTATTTTTAATAAACAAAACTACATTTTTCAAATTTAATTTACTTAATTACATTTTTGTCAATTTGCCCTTAATGATTATAAAGATTTCTAATTCAATTTTGAAATTTAATAAAATTTTGATAATTAAATTTTATTTTATCCATATTTAGAATTTATTCGATTCAATTATATTTTGAAATTAAATCATTAATTATATACAACATTTCTAAATTCTTTAATCTTCTCCCACAATTGCCATCCTTCTCCATCACTATTTCAAATTGTTTCAAAAATTTTATTTTGCAATTAACCATGAACCAACCATAACTACAAATGCTTTCTTCCATTTTTTTGGTTGAATTCATTTATATCCACTTATCTTGGTGTTCTTCAAATCTTCCACTATCATCACTTTTTTTGTATTATTCATCCAATTTAGGTTAGATGATTTACAATGAGTATATGTTTTTTCTTCGTCAATTTTGTTTGTAACCTTAACATTGATAACTTTTTTTTTCAAGAGTGTTGTTTAAGTTTTAGGGTTATTTTCATCGATAGTTAAACATTGTTTATGATTTTCGTTTTATCGGTTTTCTATAGTATTTACGTGTTTGTCTTTTGGTTCGTAATCCACAAAGTTTTGTATTTATAGTGAACGTATTTGTGATGGTGTTGTTTTTATTGTAGTACACTAAAATCATTATGGTGTTTAGTGTGTTATTTTTATAATAAATATATTATATTATGACAATATTGTTACTATCGAAAATGCTATGTTTTTATTGAAGTATTGTTTCTTTTTTAAATACACTGTATTTATGACATGTTCTTATTGATTTTATTTCATTATTTCAGATATGACTATGATATTTTATGAGTTTTATTGTTCTTTATTTAATTTGATAGGTTATATGCATAAGGTTGTATTTTGTCAATACCCGGTATTTATGTCTGATGTGTATATGAAATACCACATATTTACGAGAGCGTAGTTTTAATAGTAAATAGCACGTATTTGTGTATTTGTGACAGTAAATACCTCATATTTATTGTGAATATTAACATATTTGTTATTTGGTAATTGAACTTTAAATTTTTATTACTCAAACAAATGTTGCGCATAATCTTTGTTGTATTAATTGATATTTATTATTTAGATAATATACTTTTTATTTGATTACATTTAGTTTTGTTCATTAATATATATCAATATACATATATTAACGAGGATTTTTCATGGGTATCAAAAAAAGGAAAAATAAAATCTAGTCAAAATTTTAGAAAAAATAAATTAAAATATAAAAAAAAAAAATTGATTCAATTACATTAAGTTGATGATGATAAAATTGATAAATTTCAGTTAAATGAAAGTAATATAATTCAATTAAACTACTTTTTTTTTTTTAATCGGGAAATTCGAGCTTCGCTCCACTATACTTGGGGCACAGGTATACTTTGAGCTTTCTAGCGACCTCAAACTACGGATCTCTTAAAGAAGCGTGCCTTGAAGTTTTTGCCCTCAACTGCTAGGCTGCCCCTTGGGGACGAAGCTTGAAACTACTAGACTTTAATTAAGTTAAATATTTTACATTTTGGTCTGTATGAATTATTTTTAAAATGTTGATATAATTAAAATATGAGGTTAAAATTTGCCATCTATAACAAAGTTTACGAAAAATTGCACAAACCACCCATTTGTAACAATGACACCCTTAAACTTTCAATTTGATTAATTACCATCTTTGAAGTTTGAAAAGTGTTGCAATCACCTTCCAAAATTAAATTTGAACAAATTGAAGGAGGATAAAATTGTCTTTTCAAACTATTTATTCTTCCACCTCTATTTACCTCTCTTCTTCTATCTTCCTTCTTTCTTTCTATCTATCTATTTTTAAAGATTCCACGTTCTTTAAAAACCCTGATATTGCTCTGCAATCCAGTCTTTTGAGCTTGAATTTTACTGAGTCGTCACTGCAATCTTCTTCACCGGCCAATTTTCAACGAAAACTAAAAATATTGAAAAGGAAATTCAGCGAAGAAACGATGAGACTGATGTTAGGCAAAATTGGCTCAATGCCCAAAATATAATCAATCCAAATTCACAATTAATTTAGACAAAAATATTCTTACCTTTCCCAAATCAAGTTTGAGTTCCAAATTACACAACGGAATTACCAATTTGAAACGACAAGTTTAAAAGCATAGATAAATTAATCTAAACTTCCAAACAACAAGAACGATAAATAAAATAAGTTTAAGGGATGAGAAATTGACACCGAATTTATACTGATCCACCCAATGATGGCTACCTCCAGTCTTCTGCTATCGATGCAGGTTCCACTAAATTATCATGGAGAAAAATACAAGAGTTTTTACAACGATCAAGAATGATCTCTCTCACTTTTCTCTCAAAGAAAAGACTCACGAATCACTCAAGAAAAATAAACTCTTAATTGGAATCAAAACACCTTTGCAACAACACTCAAGAAAAAATAAAATAAAAGAACTAATTTTTTTTTCCCCACGATTACTGTATGGCTTCCTTTTTCTATTCACGTGTTGTAACTACTCTTTGATCTCACACCCTAACGGCACTTTTTATTTCTCATTTTATAAATGCCTTTCACGAAAGTATGGTTAAACAAAAGAAAAATAGTTTTGGTTTGACTTCATATTTAACAATCTCCCACTTGAAGACAAAACAAGCAACATGTCTTTCCTGCAACGGTAGCGACTCCTCTTCTACTTATGGAGAAGTCCAACTGAAGTTGTACACAACTTCAGTTTATCAACAGGAACAGTTTTCGTAAACATATTAGCTGGATTCTGACTTCCTGGAATTTTTTCAAGCATTAACAATCCTTCTTCCAAAGCTGATCTAATAAAATGGTATCTCACATGTATGTGTTTCGTTCTCGAATGAAACACTGGATTTTTTGCTAAATGAATAGCACTCTGACTATCACAATACAATGTCCCGTTATCTAGTTTCAAGCCAAGTTCATTCAGAAAGGACTGAAGTCATATCATTTCTTTACTTGCCTTTGTCACTGCAACATACTCAGCTTCTATAGTAGAAAGATCTACTATCTTCTGCAATCTTGAAACCACAGTAACACCTAAAGTAAAAACATATCCGGTAGTACTTTTCGTGCCATCTGTATCACCAACCATATCTGCATTAACATAACCCTGCAGTTTAAAATTCGACTTCTTAAAATGCAGAGCATAATCAATTGCCCTTCTCAGATATCTGAAAATCCGCTTCACTGCATCTCAATGTTGTTTACCTGGATTACTCATGTACCTACTGACAACTCCCACTGCATGTGCAAAATTGGGTCTTGTGCAAATCATAATATACATCAGGCTCCTTATAGCTGAAGCATATGACACTCTAGCCATATCGTTTCTGTCTTGCTCTGTAGTGGGTGAGTGCTCCTTAGATAATTTAAAGTGACAAGCTAAAGAAGTACTCACAGGTTTTGTATTTCCCATGCAAAGACGATTCGAAATTGAAGGCGTTGTGTGGCTGAGGATTTATATAGCGAAGGAGATTTAGGGTTTCTTCTTTTCAATTTTGGGAATGAAACTGTCCAACTTATTTGGCGAAAATACGATGATGGCTCGATCCATAGAGATTCTTTATGGACTGTTATATATCAATTTTCATAAACTTGATTTTATGGGTAACCAATATATGCTTCAGAAGATGATGGATTTTTTTTTTACCTCTCTATTTACAACTCCAACTCCGGCCTTCTTTTCCGGCAAAAAATTCTATACCTCGACAATCACCATAAAGAATATTTTTAGTTTATGAAAATTGATTTCCGTAAGCAAAGCCTTCCGTGAAAACCCCGATTCCCGCACCGCCACTCTCTTCGCCCTCAAGTCTGTCGAGGTCTGTCTCTCCTCCATGGGACTCGATAGACTTGAGGGCGAAGATAGATGAAGAGAGGTAAATAGAAGTGGAAGAATAAATAGTTTGAATAGACAATTTTATCCTCCTTCGATTTTTTCAAATTTTACTTTGGAAGGTGATTGCAACACTTTTTAAACTTCAAGGGATATAATTGATCAAATTTAAAAATTTAAGGGTGTCATTGTTACAAAGGAGTGGTTTGTGCAATTTTCTCCAAAATTTATTTATTAGCACCATCTCAAATTAAAATAAGAATGACGACAAAATTCCAAAAATCATAATATTAATTAATTGAATATTCTTTTGAGAAATTAAAAGATTTGATTTTTATTTTCGGAGTAAATTTAGAGATTTATTCTTCTTTTTTTCTTTTGAAAAATCTATTGATTGAAATAATTTTGAAACAAATAAGGTATTTGGATCTTTTTGTTATTATGTCTATTTACTGATTTTGAATTGCAAAATATTTTTGCTAATTATTAATAAAATGGGCAATTTTACAATAAAAATAAAAGACAATTTTAAATCCTAAGCTCTTTCTTGTTGTATTTAAGTCAAACTGTCAAAGTAGCTATTTTGGTCATTCTAAAAAATACGTGATCTAATTTGTTTGATATGCTGCCAGCAAAAAGATAACTTTTAGATTTATTCTATTTGACATTGAGGTTTTGTTCTTATTCTATTTGACATTGATGTTTTGTTCCTCCCTGTCCCTCTCGTTGTCGAGTATGAGACTAGTTTTCTCCGATAGGTTGGTTAATTTCACGCAAAACTTTCATGTGGAGATTTAAATGCTACACAAATGTATTTATAAACAAATATATTAAAAATGAATTTAATTTTATCACAGCTAATGTACAACATATATCAACTATTTTATTGGTAAGTACTAAGTAGTACACTGATTTCATTGTTTAGTTGTAATCCAGTTCAATATTATGGTCGTAGATTTGATCTCGAGAATCGGTATTTGATTTTTAATTATTTGAGAGTAGTGATACCATCTATATGTAGGGTTTGTTGTTCTTCTTCTCCCAACTTGTACTAAGCAAAAAACTATACTCTTTTACTTATAAAGCATCTTGGAAAGGGTTTTGATCTTTCTTCCATCTTGTATAACCTGAGTTAGAAATCCACCTGCAAATGTAGCGATTTGGCTCAGTAAGTAAGATTGCCCTGTATTATCTGTTTTTGCGCTTCTATAATTCTATGCATATTATTTTTACCCTTGTTGAATTGAAATCCTTATCTCAAATAACTTTAAATTTCACCTGTCCTTGGTTTACTTGATGATTCTGATTAATATCACCATTCTCTGCAGAGTTTATTTGGTATTTCATCATTCATTGACCATATTACCAGATTGGAAACATATTGTTGTAACTTGAAACAAACAAACATGTATATGGTGGAGAATAGAGGTGGTGCTATAGCATGCATGATGTTGTCGCTTTTCTTTCTTGGAACATTCCCTGCACTCTTGACTCGTCTCGAACGGCGGGGGCGTCTTCCTCAGCATACTTACCTTGATTACTCCATAACAAATTTTTTAGCTGCTGTAGTTATTGCCTTCACACTTGGTGAGCTTGGAAAGACCTCACACGACACTCCAAATTTTACCCAACAACTTTTTCAGGTTGCTTTCTGTTATTTTGTCTTAATTTTTCATTCAACTTCATGGGTTTTGTTCCATCTAGATTGATAAGTCACTTCCACTCGGTCTTAGTACAAGCCAGCTTACGTGCACCTCGATAGACCGTCTGACCCTACAATATCTGGCTGAAAAGGAAACCTGTTGGAAATTAATTCTTAGGTAGACAATCACCATGGGTTGAACCCATAACCTCTTAGATTCTTATGGGATCACCATATTAGGGGTATAATAGTTAATAATTAGTGAATTTGTTAAGGATTTCGGTTATAAATGGAGGGTGGGTGAGTGAGAAAGGTAGGCAATGTTTTGGTAAATGGTTTATGGCTTGAGAGTGGTTCTGAAGATGAGGAGATCCAAGTTCCTTTAAAACTTGGTTTATCTTGTATTTTGGTTATCTTTTATCTTGAATACAATTCAGATTCTCAAGATTCTCTTTGACCACTATGCCAAACCATGATGATTGACACTTCCACTCGAGTGTATCATCTATTCTTTTGCTTTGGGATCTTCTGATTTGGGATGTTATGTTATCATGTAATCTCTAGAACTACATGTGAAGGAAATTATGCATACACTAAGGAAGAAAATATTTGATCCCATTTTACTTGATGTATCCAGCGTTAGTAAAACAAATGTGAAATTTTTTAGTATTTAAGTTGCAAAGAATACTGAAATCTGGTGGGCAATGCATTATTTGTAGCCAGAGTAATACTGTCTCCTTGCTTAAACGAAAATTGGTTGCATCCTTTCTAAATAAGACATTCTTAATGCAATACCCGAGCCAGTTTATGTTCTTTTCCTGACAGATCAAGATGTTCTTTTCTATATTGCAATCCCCGGGCCAGTTATGTTGTTAGCTGGGATTAACAATTGGCTAAAAGATTTTTTGGTGATGAATAATGTGTTCTTGTTGTTAAATCATGTAGTAAAATGTGTCTAATCTTCTAAATTATTGAATTCAGGATAATTTTCCTTCTGTTCTGTTTGCAATGGCTGGTGGTATGGCACTGAGTATTGGAAATCTTTTATCTCAGTATGCATGGGCATTTGTCGGTTTATCGACGACAAAAGTGATTTCTTGTAGCATAGTGGTAGTTATAGGTCTCTATCCCTATTTCAATTCCTTTCTATCTCTTATTTTCATTACTTATCTCTGTTACATTGAGAAAAAATTTCTCGAGTCATTGTTTTCATACTCGCACGTGTTTGAAGTTTAGTGGGATTCAACCTTCTGGTTTTGTTTTTGTTTTTGTTTGTTTGTTTTTCTGTTAAAGGCACAACTATGAACTACTTTCTTGATAACAAGATTAATAAAGCCGAGATCCTTTTCCCCGGGGTTGCTTGCTTCTTGATTGCTGCATTTCTTGGCTCTGTTGTTCACTCATCCAACATGGCTGATAACAAAGTAAAGCTGAAAAGTTTATCTGCTGAGTCTGAAGAGTCGAAGTATGTTTTCCTTTTGTATGAAGTAAGATATTTCCTTGTTTAGTTGATGTAATGATCTTGTTCATAATTTACAAAGTTTTCCTGGCTGGTCACACGAACACAAATATGTGTTTGTGTTTATTCAATTTTGCTTGAATTATATGCATTTGGTTATTTTTGAATTCCACTTAAGTGGTGTCCTAATATTAACTTCAAAGTCCATTTTTGACAGGGAAACAAAAATCTCTCTAATTTTGAATATGGGTAAATCTTCTAGAACTTTGATCCACTACTCTCTTTTCGTTCATACTTTGCAAGTGATATAACTGTTGACCTCTTTTGCTTTAAATTTTGAAATGTATAGCTGAATCAAGAAACCTGGAAAGTTATGCTTATTCGTCACAGGAAGCCAAGGCCGGGACTTCCGACTTTCTCGTTCAACTGGAAAATAGAAGATCTATCAAGGTCTGCATTGCTTTGATCCAAGTATTTAACAACCCTTAATGTATTGTATTTATTATGATTTTGCTTAGCAAAGAAAAGGAAAATAATGTGGGCTTGTTAGTCCATTGCTTCTTTTTCTCTTTTATTCTTATATATATACTCATTGATTTTAATGGCACATACTTGCAGGTGTTTGGTAAGAGCACACTAATTGGACTGTGCTTCACTTTCTTATCTGGTGTTTCCATTTCTCTCTTCTCACCAGCATTCAATTTGGCCACAAACGATCAATGGCACACCCTAAAGGAAGGCGTTCCGCATTTGACTGTCTATACCGCATTTTTCTACCTCTCAGTCTCTTGCTTTGTCATAGCCGTCATTCTTAACGTCGTCTTTTTTTACCGCCCTATCCTTAATTTGCCCAAGACAACATTCAATGCATATCTGAATGACTGGAATGGTAGAGGATGGGCCTTCTTGGCTGGATTCTTGTGCGGGTTTGGCAATGGTCTGCAGTTCATGGGCGGTCAAGCTGCTGGTTATGCAGCAGCAGATGCTGTGCAGGTCAGTTTTTTCCCCCTCTTTATGATTGCAATCCAACCCCGTGTTAACTCCATAGTCACCTTATCATTTTACCTCGTTTCAATCTCGAATCGGATGGTTTTGTTTCAGGCGCACCCACTCGTTAGCACGTTTTGGGGCATTGTTATGTTTGGAGAATACCATAGATCATCAAGGAAAACATACATGTTACTTGTCAGCAACTTGTTTATGTTTACAGTGGCGGTTGTGGTGCTAATGGCTTCATCAGGACATCGACAAACAGCATCAGACTAGGAACTCTGAAGATAATTGTATGAAGATACAACCTTTTGAGCTAGTTAAGAAGAAAAGGTTGCTTTCGGTGGCTGCTTTGTGAAGTTATTGTTCCTTGTTATGTACAATATTTAGAGTATCATGATCGAAAAATTGATTGAACAGTATGATGTTCAATCAATATATAGATACCTTATTTTAAGTAATATATGATGTTCTTTGTGTCAATCTATCTGTTTTCTTTCATTATTTCCCATATTAGTCAAACAAGCCCACAACATCATTTTTTATTTTAAATCAAGCAGTTGAAAAATAATAGTTAGAATAAAGAATTTGTGTCAGTGTCTGGAATCTTTTGGATTTATTGTGAAAAAAATTAAGTGCTGATTTAAGCAACTGGCAGAGCATGAACCATGGCCACCATATTTAAGACAAATGCATCTTGAAGAAGAGCTTCATTTTTTAACTTAAATATTTCTTTTTTCTCATTGTTGCAATCTGGATCAATTACATTGAAGCAATTTCCTTCTCCCAATAATAGAACCCTACGTATCTGCAACCATTCTGATTTTATCTACTCCATTTCACAACAATCTTTTTGGAATTAGCATTGGCTTTGTTCTTGCTTGAAGGGTTTCTGCAATCTGCTGGATTCGATCTCGAGTCTTGAATGTTTAAAGCAATTGGTCGGCATCTTTCAAATTTATTGGCTCTCTCCAATTGGTTGGGTCAGTTTCACCCATTTCTGAGTTTGGGATTGTAATTTCCCTATTTGTGAACTCATAACTTTGACATGTTTTGGACCTTTTGGAAAAATGCTTCTGTTTTATTGTTTCTACCATTTTCCAAAATCTAGAGTTATTGTCAAGTAACTTTGAATGTCATTGGTCCTAGAACATGTTTGGTAGTGGTTTTAGGCTTTTAGCTGTTTCGAAAATCACTCCCAAACATGACCTGACCTTGGGTTTGTTAACTAATTGGATACTTCTCCTTGGATATCCTTATTGCTTTTTGGTGGAGGATATGGAAGGTTTGCAATGATATCGTCCCTCAGATCGGCCAATCCATTACTTTCCTAACTTAGCTCACTCTATTTCTCGTTTTATGATGATTGTTTTATTACTCTTAATTTTCATTGGAGAAGTTTTATGTGATTATTGATAGGACTTTGTAACTTTTCATATGTTAATGAAAGTTTTTGTTTCCTATAAAAAAAAGTATGATTTTCTGCAGGTGGAAAACAATAACACTGATGAATTTCACTTTTCTCTGCAGGAACTCTTTGGTATTTCCTCTTTCATTGACAATATTATACTTGTAAGTTAAAACATGTATGTAGTGGAGAGTAAAGAAGGTGCAATAGCATGTATGGTACTGTCCCTCTTGTTTTTGGGAACCTTCCCTGCAATTTTGACCCTTCTTGAACTGCGGGGGCGTCTTCCTCAGCATACTTTCCTTGATTACTCCATAGCAAACTATTTAGCTGCTATAATTTTTGCCTTCACACTTGGTCAGTTTGGAAAGAGCTCACCAGATTGTCCAAATTTTATTCAACAGCTTTCTCAGGTTTCTTTCATATATTCTCTTGAAATTCTATTCAGCATCATTTCTTTGTTCCATAGATATGAAACTGTTTTTTTTTATGAGAAACTATTAGAAATTCATTAAGGGGGTGTTTTGGGCGGCAAAGGAGAATAAGAATGATTGTGAGGGAATAATTCTCTTGCCTACGTTTGGACCATCTCATCATTCCTCTCTATTGATTGATATAATTAAATTTACCTCAATTCATCAGCTTAGACTTTTGGATTGATGGGTGGTTTAACATAATTCAAAACTCTCATAATCACTAGTCATTCCCTCCCTAATCTTATTTCTCTCAAAATCACTTTTCATTTCTCATGCTTACTATTTTTTCTCCCATAATCATTTTTTGCATCCCAAACACAAGTAATGGTTCTTTCCATAATCATTCTTTTTAGCCTAAACAGAAGCAACGATTCTCGTATAATCATTCTCTTCACTTCAAACACAAATAATCATTCTCCTCATTAATCTTCTTTGTTTTCTCATTTCTCCATAATTATTCTCATTTCTCTTACCCCAAACGCCTCCTATAAGAGAAAGAAGGCAAACAACCTAGGAGCAGGGAAGAGTAATCCTCCACCAAAAGCAGTAATTACAAAAGGCCTTCCAATTATGAAGGATCAAAGACAAAGGATAGTTACAAAAGAATTTTCTATAACTATGGCACCAAAAAGAGGCACTAATCTGCACAAAATCCCGAAACATGTCAAAAGAAGAAAACTTATCATCACAGATCCTTCTCGTTCCAGCCACAAACTCCAAAAAAGTGCTCTAACTAAAAACTTCCAAAGATGCAAATGATGACTACCAAAGGAAGAAAACTAAAACTGGTTGGATCTCTTTCAACTTATGTGTCCTTAATATTGCTTGATTTCCACGTTATCTTATTTATAGTTTTGAAGGATTATGATGTTTCTTCCAATTCGACCTTAGATGCAGTAAACAAGTGGCATCTAGATTGTATGGTGATTCATAATGCCATTCTTTTCTATCATTGATAAATTTGTAAATCATGTGCAATGAATGGTGTGAAATCTTATAAGATATTATGTGCAGGATAATTGGCCTTCTGTCATGTTTGCCATGGCCGGTGGCATAGCGCTGAGTGTTGGGAATCTTTCCTCTCAATATGCTTGGGCGTTTGTTGGTTTATCAGTTTCAGAAGTGCTGATTTGCAGCATAGTTGTAGTTATAGGTACCCTATACTTGTTCCATTTTCTCTTACTCACTAGTAGGTCTTTTAGGTGAAAGAAATTAACCTATCAGTTATTAACATGTTACTTGAATACGTCCTTTGTTGATGGGCTATTTTTCTTCTCTTTGTTTCTTTTCAAAGGCTCAACCTTGAACTATTTTCTTGATGGCAAAATTAATCGAGCCGAGATTCTTTTCCCCTGTGTTGCTTGCTTTTGGATTGCTGTATTTCTTGGTTCTGCCGTTCTCTTGTCCAACATGGCTGATAAAAAAGCAAAGCTGGAATGTTTATCTGCCGATTCAAAAAACGAGTCCGAGTATGTTTTTTTACGTGTAGCAGTGAATAAACTCATGGATGTTTTGTGGTCTAGTTGATATTATGACCTTATTCATAATCACATAACTTGTCAGCTGGCCACTTAAATCCAAAGCTTTGTTCTTAACTATATGCTGGTTGCTTTTTAATTATATTGAAGTTGTTTTAGATGATAATATTTCCTTCCAATTTATTTTCGACAGGGCAATTAAAATCTCTCTAGTTTTTAGTCATGGTAAATCTTCAAGAGTTATGTTCTACTAATGTCTTTTAGTTGATTCGTTGCAATTGGATTGGTTTAGAATTTTGACATGTAAAGTTGAATCTACAGACGTGAGAATATCGATTGTTCCTCACAAAATGCCGAAGCTGGGACTGCCAACTTTCTTATTCAACTTGAAAACAGAAGATCCATCAAGGTTTCTAATGCAACTAAATTAATGAACACATTCCTTCAAAAAGGAAAATTTTGACACAAGCATTCAAGAATCCTTAATGTATTCTCTTTCTCTTGTATTCCACAGTGACTAGAAATGGCACATTCTTGCAGGTGTCTGGTAAAAGCACACTAATGGGACTGTGCATAACTTTCATTGCTGGTGTTTCCCTTTCTCTCTTCTCACCTGCATTCAATTTGGCCACAAACGACCAGTGGCACACTCTGAAGGAAGGCGTCCCGCACTTGTCTGTCTATGCCGCATTTTTCCACTTCTCGACCTCGTTTTTCGTCTTAGCCTTCGTTCTTAACATCGTCCTCCTTTATCGCCCTATGCTGAACTTACCCAAGACATCGTTCAAGGCATATCTTAATGATTGGAATGGTAGAGGATGGGCCTTGTTGGCTGGTTTTTTGTGTGGATTTGGCAATGGTTTGGAGTTCATGGGCGGTCAAGCTGCTGGATATGCAGCAGCAGATTCTGTGCAGGTCACTTTCTTCACCTCTATGATTTCAAGCCAAATTTTCCACTATACTAGTTACTAATCTCATTTATTAGATTTATCTAAGTCATTTATGAAGGAAAATTCATAACCGTAACTGTTATGAAAACGACAATCAACAATCAATCGAAGATGTAGAAAAAACATAAACGAGAAGAACACAGAAATTTACGTGGTTCACACTCCACGACTAGAGAAGGGAGGGGGCGTTTTTATTAAGGAGAGGTCGAAAATATAGAATGTCAATCGTGGGACTAGGATTTAATTCGAATTTATATAGTGCACTCTCATTAATCGTATGACATTAAACAGTTCTAGGCATAAATACCATGGAAACACTATTTTTTTTTTACATGATTGGGGCATCATGACAACTCAAAATAGACAAATCAATCTAGTCGTACTTCTCAACTACACTAATCAAATCATGGTAAATATTACCGCATTGAAAGGTAGAAGAAATCACAATATTTATAGAATAGATGAACTACTCCACCACTCGTACGGGGTTTTTGGACAAGTAAAATGAGAATGATTATGGGGAATAATTTTTTTACCCATGTTTGGGTCATTGACAATCATTCTCCTCATAACAATACTAATTTCCTCATAGTCACTATTCATTCCCCACATAATTTCATTCATTTTATGATCATTTTTCATTCTTCTCATAACTACTTTTCACTCTCTCCTTACTCACTATTTTGTTCTCCCATAATTATTTTTTGCATCCCAAACATGGGTAATAGTTTCTCCCTAAATCATTATTTTCACTTCAAACACAAGTAATTGTTCTCCCATAATCATTTCATTCACTCCAAACATATATAATCATTCTCTCCCGTATTCATCCTCATATTCTCATTCCTCTCATAATCATTCATATTCTTCTTGCCCCGAAGACCCAAATACCTTCGTAGTCAATTGATTTTGAGACAGATCACCATATTGTCCAGTAATAACCCATAACCCATGAGTTTAGTAAAAACTGATATTTCCCTATGATTTTACCTTGTGTGTTTGAATCTGAAATGTGACTGTTTCAGGCATTTCCATTGGTGAGCACATTTTGGGGAGCTGTTCTGTTTGGAGAATACCGTAGATCTTCAAGAAAAACATACGTTTTGCTTGTCAGCATGTTGACTATGTTTATGCTGGCTGTTGTGGTTCTAATGGCTTCATCGGGACATCGACATGAGATAGGGGCTCAGCCCTTTGTGCCTATTAGAAAGGAATCACAATTGCTCCTGGCTGGTGTTTGATATCTACGTTTTGAAATTATGCAGTAACCATTTTGAAATGGATTCGATTTTAATTGATTGAGTTTAAAGATTTTGGTGGATTCAATTTGTTAGTTGGAGTTTTTGTTAATTCAACTACTATAATTTAGGTCTGGTTTGATAACTATTTTGTTTTTAATTTTTTATTTTTGAAATTTAAGCTTACAATAGCCAACCTTACCATTTGTTTTTGCAACCTTACTATTTGTTTTTTCTTACTTGGATATTTACATCTTATTTATTTTTCTAGAAACCAAACCAAAATTTAGAACTAACTACAATCAATCTGAGACATTGACTTAAAACTATTACTTGTAGTCAATCCCCAACATAGATTTAGGGCATGTTTGGTGTGAGTAGTAAGTTAATTCAGATTAATTTAATTCTTCCAATTTGTGTTTGGTGGACAGATTAATTTAATTCTTCCAATTTGTGTTTGGTGGACACATTAATTTAATTCTTCCAATTTGTGTTTGGTGGACACATTAATTTAATTCTTCCGATTTATGTTTGGTGGACAGATTAATTTAATCTCTCAGACTAAGTTAATCTTTCATGAAATTTCTTATATTCTTTCTTTGCCTCGTTTTTCGAAATCATCTTTAATTATATTTTTCAAACAATCTATTTAACTTTAAAATTAGATTTAAAAGTTTATTAAAACTATTTTTTATGTTTTATTTTTTTAGAATAAAATTATTTTTTTATGTTTTTTTTTCTGAAAATTATTTTATTTTATTTTATTTATGTTTTATAGTTTATTTGATATATACTTGTATGATTTCTAAATTTAATGTTAAATGTTAAATAATCTAAAGAAATAAATTATTCAAAATAACAAAAGAAATATATTTGAATTTCAAGAGACAATTAATTGAATGTAACAAAATTTTGTTATTGAGGTATAGTATGAATCTTTTTAGATTTGCAAGGAATAGATATTAACAATATAATTAACAAACAGTTTGAAATAATGGATATTAAATTTATATCGAGAAATATGAATTTTTTTAGATTTGTAAAATATAAAATGCATACATCTAATAGAAAGTCAAGAAATTTGTTTTGTTATTTTTTTTTATGGTATTTAAAAATGGGTTCGAATCCCCTTATCCTAGTTATTGTAAAAAAATTTTTAAAAAAAACTATATTCATTTTAAAATTTATTAATGAGTTTTATTAAATAAAAAATCAAACACAACAGATTACATGTAAATTTTCATAAAGAATTTGAATCCATTTGGATACTCTTTTAATTAATTGAAAAAATACTATTAAATAGTTTAATTGACTATTTTAAAATTATGTTCAATTGAAACCAATTGTTGATAAGTTTTATTAATAAGACATTGTAGTGACTTTGTTGAGATAAAATGTCACAAAAATTGTTAAATTTTAAAACTCATTTTTCTACTTAGAATATAATTTGATTTATTATCATACACACAATAAATTTTACTTTTGTTATTTTATGGCTTGTTTCTAAGCATCTAAATGGGTTTTTATTATATGCATACATATGTGAATGTACTTTTGTTATTTCTATATTGACTACAATTTTAATTTAAATAAATATTAACCAATAAAATAGGTAGAATAATTTAAAAATGAATGAAAATTAGGTTTACACTTGCATTATAACTTCCATCAACTTATTTGAACTACTTTTAAAATATGTGTAAAATTGAATTTCAAACTTAATTACCATTCATAAAAATTAGGGTGTACTAAATAAATGAGATTGATATATTTTTTATTTTAAATTGTTATATTATAAATTAGGATGTACTAAATGAATTCAATTGTTTCTTTTTAATTTTAAATTAATACCAACCTTGTAATTAAGCAATAAAATTAAATTTATTTTTACATAATTTAAATATCTTTCTAAATTTGTTTAATGAATATAAAATTTGTTATATCGTTTTTAATTTAATATAGATATTAAGTTAAAATTGAAATAAATAATAAAATATATATTGATAAACATATTTTTTAAATAAATATTATATTGTTACTATTTCAAATAATGTCATTTTGTCATTTATCTATTATGAAGCTTAACTTAATTTAGCTTTAACATAATATGTCCACCAAACACTCAGCTTAACTTAATAAATTATTGTCTGTAATTTTTGTACAAAAAAAAATTACATCTAAACAAATTTTTTACTTCCATTCACCATTTCTAACATCCCAACCAAAACATTATAGAATCAATTGTTTATTGGAGGAAAGTAGCGACGTGCACGTAAATCCATCAAAACATTTTAGGATATAAAAAAAAAAAAAAAAAATTGAAGTTTGAATTTCAAAAAACAAAATCACTCAGCTATGAAATTGAGCTAAAATTGTGAGTTGGAAAGAAAAAGAAAATATCATCGACATGAGGGTGGAAACTGCGAAGTTTGATTGGGAGAGAGTGGCAGAGCATCATCGTTCATCACATCTGGTAAGATCATAGAATCCGACAGAATCATCCTTTGAGATTTCAATATCCAGCCATGTCCACGAGAACAGGAACCGATGGTTCGGTAACGATTCTGGTTTCTTTTTAATCCATTTCCCCCCAACTTTTTAAAATGTGCCAGTGGTTTTATTTTGTTTCTGATAAGTTCCCAAAATCAACTTCAATTTTAGTGTGTTTCTGGCTTCATAGATTGTGCCCTTTTGTTTTCTCCGATTGATTGAATAGTTCATTATCCATTTCTGAGTGTGGGTACGAATTTCTCTGTTTGTGACATGCGACCTTAAACATGGAGTTTCATTTCATGATCTCATTTCATTGCTTCCTCACTTGGTATGCAGACTCTAAGGATGGGCTTTTGTTATATTGTACGAGGTGGTGCGGTCGTACAAGGCTAGGTGTGCTCTTCTCAACGTCCTAAGTTCGAGATTCACCCTCCCGTGTTTCTATTCCTTCCAGTGACTACAGTTGTTGAATTCAAGGGTATTATCAAATAACTTCGAATTTTGTTACTCTTTGTTTTTTTCTAGGATTTGGGTCGTTTTTGTTTCTGTCACTGTTTTAATGATATATGTATTTGAACTTACATGTTTTCTCATTGGAGAAAAACAATGCGGCTGATTAGTATCACCATTCTCTGCAGGATTTCGTAGGCATTTCATAATTTATCGACGAAATAATTGGAGTGGATTAATATTGTTGGAGGTTTTAAAACATGTATGTGGTGGAGAGCAAAGAAGGTGCTATAGCATGTATGCTGTTTGCACTTTTCTTTTTGGGGACATGGCCTGCACTCTTGACTCTCCTAGAGCGGCGTGGGCGACTTCCACAGCATACATACCTCGATTACTCCATAACGAATTTGTTAGCTGCTATAATCATTGCCATAACTTTTGGTGAGATTGGACAGAGCTCAGATGATAATCCCAATTTCATCCAACAACTTCATCAGGTTGCTTTCATTTATTTACTAGGTGATTTCATTCATCTTCATTTGTTCGTTTTCATATCGAAGATCATTGGCAAATCACCAGCCTTATCACTATCTTTTGCACTCATTTGATTATCTGTTTGTATTTTTGTAACTAAGAACCGTCCTTTAGATGCTGTGGTGTTTGGAAGAGTAAGTTTGATATGACTCTTGGAGTTTTGAAAAATATTTTTGCCAATTAAAAGTACTTTTCAAAATTTTGATAGTGTTTGGTTAGATTTTATAAGTTATTTTGAAATTCGAAGACTACTTAAATAGTTCTAGAAGTAATTTAATGAACGCTTCTTCTGAAAGTGTTGCATATTTGGAATGACTTTCTAAGTGCTTAAAAATGGTTTCTAAATGTTAAAAATGTATTTGTGAGCATTTAGAAAGTCATTCCTAACAAACCCTTCACTTTATAAAAGAATTGTTCCACTTTTAAAGCACTTTTTCAAAAGTCACCAGTAATGCTTTCTTTGCTATTGTTGATTTAATTACATTGGTAAAATCATGTTGTAATAGGTGTTTAACCTACAAATTTGTTGTGTGCAGGATAATTGGCCTTCTGTCATGTTTGCAATGGCGGGTGGTATTGTTCTGAGTCTTGGGAATCTTTCTACTCAATATGCTTTTGCTTTTGTTGGATTATCAGTCTCTCAAGTGATCACTGCAAGTATAACAGTAGTTATAGGTCAGTATCCCTATTTCCTTCTATTTCTTAATCTATTTTTCTTTGCATGTCTTTCAGGCAAAACAATTGTCTTAATTATGACGGGATACCCCCTCCGGGGCATTGTTTGATATCTTTTTTTAAAGGTACAACCGTGAACTATTTTCTTGATGACAAAATCAATAGAGCCGATGTACTTTTCCCTGGTGTCGCTTGCTTTTTGATAGCGGTATGTCTTGGCTCTGCTGTTCACTCATCCAACTCGGCTGATAACAATGCTAAACTTGAAAGTTTGTTTACCGGTACAGAAGAAGGGTTCAAGTATGTTTCTTTCCACGCTCTACTGATGTTTATGAACTTAGAAGATATTTCTTCTTTTTTTTTTCTTTTTTAAGGAATATTTCATTGTTGGTTGATCTTATGATCTTGTTCGTATTACATAGTTTGCCTGGCTGGCCTTCAAATCCAACTTTGAATGTGTTTCTGCATTTTGGCTGTGAATTATATGCAGTGTTATTGATTTCGAAGTATTTTTTTTAATTCTATTGGAGTTTTGTTCTATTGGTGAAAATATTGATCTAAATTTTGACAGGGTAACTGATGTCCCTTCATTTTCAGGCAAGGGTAAATCCTTTGTAGCTATAAGCTGCTACTATTGTTTTTGACTTTCCTTTTTTTTTTTTTTTTTTGAATTTTGACTATAGTTGCATCTACAGACTTGGAAAGTGCCGATTATTTTTTGCCAAAGGCAAAAGCTGGGACTGGAGACTATTTAGTTGAACTTGAGAATACAAGATCCATTAAGGTGTGTAATATCAATATGTATTCAAAGGCTAGAATGACATTTTTATATGTATTCAAAGGTGTAAGATCCCCAAATGGTGAAGAATAATCTAGAAGGGGTAATTTTGGAAAAGTACTTAGTGGGAGGTTATTTTGTTAGGGAGAGTCCTGTTGTGTGAGTATAAATAAGGTAGTGTAGGAAACGAGAGGAGCAGGCTTTATTTTGGGGTTGAGTTTAAGGACTTGGAGGGAGGTTCCGGTGCTCTCAAATTCATCGGTTAGCTCGTCGTTTATCTTTTTATTTCTTATCTTGTAATGTTTCCTGTTATTTTCATTAATGAATCTGCTGGTATTTGAAGTTCTATCTCCGTTTTGGGTGATTATTTCCATTTGACATTGTATTTGGATTTTATTTTGAATTATTGAAGAAGTAAGGTATTGGATACCTTTCAAAAGGTTAGAATGGCATTTTTGCAGGTGTTTGGTAAGAGCACATTAATTGGACTGTTCTTAACTTTCTCTGCTGGTGCTTGCTTTTCTCTTTTCTCACCGGCATTCAATTTGGCCACAAACGATCAATGGCATACTCTAAAGGAAGGCGTCCCACACTTGGCTGTCTACACTGCATTTTTCTACTTCTCCGTTTCGTGTTTTGTCCTGGCCGTCATTCTTAACGTCGTCTTTCTTTACCACCCCATGCTTAACTTGCCAAAATCAACATTCAAGGCATATCTGAATGACTGGAATGGTAGAGGATGGGCCTTCTTGGCTGGATTATTGTGTGGGTTTGGCAATGGCCTGCAGTTCATGGGCGGCCAAGCTGCTGGTTATGCAGCAGCAGATGCTGTTCAGGTCAGTTTTTTCCCCCTCTCTGTGATTGCAATATCTTGGTTATTTGGTAACTCAATATTTGACAGCCCCAAATGGCCATCAATTTCTAATGACCGTAGAAATATTAGATGACATAGGCTAAATATTTTATGGTTACTGTTGATGAATTTTAGTGATCAATATCTGGTTATTTACTTTGTCGTTTCGATATCGAATGGCTATTGCAGGCACTTCCACTCGTGAGCACATTTTGGGGCATTCTTCTATTTGGAGAATACTGTAGATCGTCGAAGAAAACATATGCTTTGCTCGTCAGCATGTTGTTTATGTTTATCGTGGCTGTTGCTGTTCTAATGGCTTCGGCAGGACATCGAAATGAAACAAGAGTTGCAAACTCTATAGAACAGTGTAAAAGCACATCTTTTTAACTACTTAGAAGGCAATCACAGCTGCTCAAAGTTCTTATGGTCCATGGTCTTATAATTAGAGACGGACAAACCGTAAAAACAGCTATTGCTATCGAACCATATTAAACCAAAACGAAATGAACTCAAGAACCAGCATCATGCATCAAAGGCGTTGTTTGAATCAGTTGTAGAAGGTAATCACTGTTGTACAAAATGTAGAAATCGTTCTTTGTACTATGGAATTATGATATGGAAATTTTATGTATGTGTTATTTACAGAAGATGAATAGGTTTTCTGTGTAATTTTGAAGTGTAAAATATTTGTATTTATGTCTCTTTATAACATCGCAACATTCAAATACTGATTCCAGAGATCGAACCTGTACCGTGGAGTGAAAATAGATTAATACCAAACCAAATAAGCAATCGCATCACCGATCCTTTCGGTCATCGCATCGCATTCTAATTTATGTTTCTTGTACAACAGGCTGAAAGTTATGGTATAATTTGACGTTTTCATGTTATCTTATGGTATAATTTTATCCTTCAATTTCATCAAATATGCAAATTAGACCTTCTTATAAATACATGTTTTATATTTTATCTTTTGTTCTTGCTAAATTCGACTGTTCGATTTAACGACCTAGTAACTTTGTAACTTTGAAGTTACATTTTGAATCTCCACTCACTTAAAATATTGTTAAATAAAAAAATTAATTACTCAATTTAACTAAATAAAAAATCAAAACAAAATTAATGAACTAAAATACATAGTATAGCAATGCAACAAGAAGATAGCTATAATAACATAAGTTAAAAACTTTCGAGTTTATGAATCTAAATTTTTCACTCCCAAATGTTTTGAATTAAAAGATAAAAATAAAAAATAAACTGCCTCATATTTTTTATATTAAACTGTTCTGTTTTTTTTTTTTGTTATGTTTCTTCTTTTTTTTACTGGTTCTATCTTATCTTTTTTTTATATATATGTTGTGTTTTATCTAGGGGAGTTTTCCTAAGTAGCAAAAAAAGAAAAGAAAAAAAAACAGATGTCAAAATTTTAGGAAAAAATTCACAAAATTGATAGGTTTTCATTTATTCAAGTGAAACTAATAGACTTCAATCAACTGAAAGTTAAATCTATTGTTTTCAATCAAATTATATATTTTATATTTTTTATGTATGAAATATTTTTAAAAAATTACTAAAATTAAAATATGGATACTAAAATTTGTTATTTATAGCCAATTTTTTATATTAAAAAAGCAAACATTACAATTTATCTAAATTTAGGGCACAGATTTCAATTTTTATTCAAGTATATCCAATTTAATAGGAAAGATAACCAATATATATATATATTGTTGAGATGCCTTTGAACTAAGTTGTCCTATAATTACTTAGTCTAGACATGTTGCCCATTCAATGAGTCAAAATCTAGTGGCTAAGCATCCAGTGGGAGCTTTGGGCCAATGCCTTCGAAACTTAGTCAAAATATATAATTAGGTTTATGTTTTGTATTGGACTTTTTTTTTTTTTAAACTGAACTTTTTTTTAATTCATCATATGTTATATTATGATTTTATAAAATAACACTATTTAAACTCTTTTAAAACCTAGTCTAATTTGATCAAGCATTTGTATTTTTATCTTTTTAATAAAATAATATTCTCTCAGCCCACATGGATGTAGCTACTATCATGTTAGAGAACTACATAAATAGTTGTGTTCTTTATCTCATATTTTCTTTATTTATTTATTATTATTTTTTTCAGTTTGTCTGTCTCTATGATTTATTTTTATTTTTATTTTTTAGTTTAATAGTATTTGGGGATTGAAAGTTTCGAATGTATAATATCTTCGTTACTAGATTATGCATTTAATTCAATTTTTCTCCGGTTGGTAACCTATAATTAAGCTTGTAATTAGCTTTTCCTAGAAAAGGAATTTACATCCAAAATTTTCTTCTTTCCTAAAACATGTCCAAAACAATTAACTATTAGAAAATTGATAGTTGTGTTAGAAGAATATTATGCAAAAGGGGGATAAAATTAAATTGCAAGAATAAAAATTATATTTCAACATAAGAGTCATCTCAAAAAAATATTTCAATGTAAGATTAGGAGATTCAAGCCACAGATCTTATGTTAATTCCTTCATTTAAATAAGCCTTACACACGTCTAAAAAATTATGCATTAACGATTTTAAAATGTAATCAGTTTAAACTGATTTAAATTTAGTTCAGGGTTTTAGTGGATACAATTTGTTAGCTTGAAGATTTTGTTAATTCAATTACCATAGTTGATATGTATACTTTTTCAGTACAACAAATGGGTGGGAGGTTTTTTGGTTCAACAATAACAGTGGTAGGAAAATGGGTTGAGGTTTTTTAATTTAACAATAATAGGGGTAGGAATTTAAACCTAGCACATGTTAATTACTATAAACTACCAAATGAGTTAGTGGTGCAATTGGTTATTTGGTTTAATATTAATTCATTTTTACTCTACGGTTACGGGTTCGATCCCTGAAATTGGTATTTGTAATTTCCTTCCCCCAACTTGTATTAAAAAAAAAAAAAATTATTACAATCAAATTCTTTCCCGACCCAAATTACATAAATACTCTCTTTTAAAGCCTATACTACCCATGATGCTTTGAAACTAAAGTATTTGAAGCACACTATTTCCGATTACTTGAACATTTTCTCCTATACTACCCATGATGCTTTGAAACTAAAGTATTTGAAGCACACTATTTCCGATTACTTGAACATTTTCTATTCCTTGAACTTTTTCGATTTCAGATAATCTTCTTCCTAATATTTTGCAAAAAACTCAACAAATTCTATGAGATATTTGAAGAATTCACATCTTCTACTACAACATTGTCTTCTATGACAATTATAACCCTCAACTCTAAGAATTATAAGATACTCCACCATAAAAGTATAACAGTTGAAATCTCACGTTTCAAGATTTTTTTTTTTTTGTCACATTTCTATACACCTTGCTAAATTTTATGGTCCAACTTCCACCTACTATGCTTACCTTGAAGTTCTTCAGCCACCGACATAACTTTCACCACACACCTTGCATAACTACCAAGTCAATGTCCATGTATAAACGTGTGGAACCACTAACATCACATCCTTTATCATGGCAAAGCAGACCATAAGGATGATTTCTTTCTTCAGAGGAAAACGTCATCTCTTCTAGCAAGAAAGATCACGTTAGCATCCAAACTCGAGCCCTTTGACGAATTTGCTTTATTGGGATAATTTTTTTTTATGTGACCACTATGTTCGCATTCCCAGCAACTTTTCGATGTGAAACAATCTTCTTCCTAATATTTTGCTAAAAACCCAACAATATTCTTGTTAGTATATTGATTTTGGCGTTTAAATATATATGGTGATTGTCTCCAAGGGGGTGACACGACTTGAACTTTGAAGGTACATTCTTCCCAAGATTCCAAGTTCGAAACTCACATGTGACATTACTCTTTAAATGTCTCCTGGTGCCTGATCTAGGGACGGGCGTGATTACCTAACATATAAAGTATTTCTCTTTCGAAAAAAACATATAATAACCCAAAAAAAAAAAAAAAGTCAACAACAAATCTTTAAAAAAAAAAAAAAACAAAAAAAGTTTCCTCCCATTGAAAAAACAAGGAAATTTGATCAAATATTTTTGTAAGAATCAAATATTAGTTAAACACCTCAAGCCCAATTGCCACAACAACCATCTTCAATAATTTAAAATTTAAATTAAAATAAAGTAATAATAATAATAATAAACCATCTATTTACGTTGTCCCCTTCGGCTTCAACTAACTTATATCAAATAATTATGGAACTTACCATTTATAACTTTGTGGTTGGAACTCAAGAGATAAACTACCAACAACAACAGTCAACACAAAATTGAAAGTAGAAGAAAAATCAATTTAAAGGGAAAGGAATCCTTAACTTCAGTGTGTGCGGAAACTGCAAAGTTTGATTGGGACAGAGTGGGGCACAACATTGTCAACATCGTTCATCAAATTACAAGTAAATAAAATCATAGCATATTACAATGAAGCAGTAATTCATTTCTCCCTTTTGTTTTCTTCCATTTTCTGATTGTGGCCTTCAATTTCTCTGTTTGTTGTTGAATTTTTAGCATTTGGGTCATTCTTGTTGCTGCCATAGTGTTGAATGATGTAGGTATTTGGTCTTAATGTGCAGGATTTCATAATTTCTCATAGATTTTGCCCTTTTGTTTTCTCCCATTGATTGGTTCGTTCCTTATCCATTTCTGATTGTGGGTTTCAATTTCTCTGTTTTGTAGAATTCAAGGGTATTATCAACTAAATTTGAATTTTGTTATTCTTTGTATTTTGTAGCATTTGGGTCATTCTTTTTGCTGCCATAGTGTTTAATGATGTAGGTATTTGATCTTACTATGCAGGATTTCATAATTTTTTGACAAAATAATTGGAGGTTTTGAAAGAATGTATGTGGTGGAGAGCAAAGTGGGAGCTATAGCATATATTCTGTTTGCACTTTTGTTTCTGGGAACATTTCCTGCACTTTTTACTCTTCTTGAACGGCGGGGGCGTCTTCCTCAGCATACTTATCTCGATTACTCCATAACCAATTTGTTAGCTGCTCTAATCATTGCTTTAACTCTTGGTGAGATTGGACATAGCTCATCACATCATAATCCTAGTTTTATCCAACAACTTTCTCAGGTTGCTTTCATTTTTTTTACTATTCATCTTCATTTGTTCACTTTCATATCTAACATCTTTGGCAAATCACTACCCATCTTTGTGAGAATTTGTTAGTGTTTGGTTCGATAGTTAAAGTAATTTTAAAATTTAAAACTACTTTTCTTTTAATAAGCCGGGTACTTAGAGCTACGCGGTATTCTAAAACTGAGGGCACCACTAGCCCCATTCCTAGGGGCACTAGGATATACATCTGAGGGGTGGAGACACAATTATGGTTGCCTACAAATTAATGTTACAAGCGAGTCCCAAACTTAGTACCTCAAGTAGAACATATCTCAAAACGGGCCTTTGAGAAACTGCGCCATCCCTTTGACCTTGAAAATTTTAAATTCTAAAACCACTTAGTAGTTAAAGTGGTTCTAGAAGAAGTCAGTAATTAGTGTTTCTTCCAACGGTATTATTGCCTATAGAATAACTTTCTAAGTGCTTAAAAATAGTTTCTAAAATGTTAAAAATGTATTTTTAAGCGTTTGGAAAGTCAATCCAAACAAATCCTTCACTTTATAAAAGAATTGTTTCACTTTTAAAACACTTTTAAAACACTTTTTTCAAAAGTAACTACTAATGCTTCAACAACAAGTAAAGAAGATAAGGGATTAAAACTCATGATTTCTTAATTAGTGCACACATTTTTGTAATGCCTTTTTAGTCTAGGTCGTGGATACATGTCAATTACCGCTTATTTGATTAATTACATTGCTAAAATCATGTTGTAATAGATGTTTAACCTACAAATTTGACAGCTAAAATGGGCTTAGCCTAATGGTAATTGGTTTGTAGCCTCAACTAAGAGTTTGCAGATTCGCACGTTCAAATCCCTTCAAGTTGTAATTAAAAAAAAAACCTACAAATTTGTTGTGTGCAGGATAATTGGCCTTCTGTCATGTTTGCAACGGCTGGTGGTATAGTACTAAGTCTTGGGAATCTTTCTACTCAATATGCTTTTGCTTTTGTTGGTTTATCAGTTACTCAAGTGATTGCTGCAAGTATCACAGTAGTTATAGGTCTGCATCTTTAATCCATTTTATTTCTTTAATTGTATGCCTTTCAGGTGAAACAAAAACTCTTAGGCCCCGTTTGATAATCTTTTTTTTTTTTTTTTTTTGAAATTTAAGCCTACAACAACTACCATTCTACATGTTTTCTTCTATATGGATATCTGCATCTTATCTATATTTGTAGAACCCAAACCAAAATTTGGAAACAAAAAAAAGTTGCTTCCAAAAGTTTGTTTTTGTTTTTGAAATTTGGTTAGGATTCACATGCTTTCTTAAGAAAATATATCTACGTTGTAGAAAAGATGGAGAACATTATAGAAAATATGAGTAAAAATAAGTTTAAATTTCAAAAACAAAAACAAAAAACAAAATGGTTATCAAACGGGACCTTAATTATACATGTTTTAAATCTGATGGGATACTCCCTCTGGGCCATTGCTTGATTTTTTCTTTATTAGGTACAACCATGAACTACTTTCTTGATGACAAAATTAATAGAGCTGAATTACTTTTCCCTGGTGTTGCTTGCTTTTTGATTGCGGTATGTCTTGGGTCTGCCGTTTACTCATCCAACACAGCTGATAACAAAGCTAAAATGGAAACTTTGTCCATTGGTACAGAAAAAGGGTCCCAGTATGATTTCTATGCACTCTTTGCTGATGTTTATTAAACTTGGAAAATATTTAATTGTTTTGTTGATCTTATGTTTTTATTCATATTACATTGTTTGCCTAGCTGGCCATCAATTCCAAAACTTGAATGTGTTTCTGCATTTTGACTGTGAATACTTAATCATATGCAGCGTGATTCAAAGTTTTTTTTTTTTTTTTTGGATTCTATTGGAGTTTTGTTCTTTTGGTGAAAGTATTGATCGACTAAATTTTGTCAGGACAACTGATATCCCTCCATTTTCTGGCAAGGGTAAATCTTCAATAGCTATGATCTACCACTATCTTTTTGTTCTTCCCTTATAAAAAAAAATGCCAGTTTGCCTTTTTTTTTTTTTTTTTTTTTTTTTTTTTTGTTGTTGTTGGTTTGAATTTGAACTATGGTTGAATCATCAGACTTGGAAAGTGCGGAAAAGGCAAAAGCTGGGACCGCAGACTATCTGGTTGAACTTGAGAATACAAGATCCATTAAGGTGTGTAATATCACTGCAAATAATATAGCCTTTTCAGGCCATTGCTTCTATTCCTCTTCTGTTCTATATGTATTCAAAGGCTAGAATGGCATTTTTTCACAGGTTTTTGGTAAGAGCACATTAATTGGACTGTCCTTAACTTTCTTTGCTGGTGTTTGCTTTTCTCTCTTCTCACCTGCATTCAATTTGGCCACAAACGATCAATGGCACACTCTAAAGGAAGGCGTGCCGCATTTGGCTGTCTACACTACATTTTTCTACTTCTCCGTCTCGTGTTTTGTCTTGGCCATTATCCTTAACGTCGTCTTTCTTTACCGCCCCATGCTTAACTTGCCAAAATCAACATTAAAGGCATATGTGAATGACTGGAATGGCAGAGGATGGGCCTTCTTGGCTGGATTATTGTGTGGGTTTGGCAATGGTCTGCAGTTCATGAGCGGCCAAGCTGCTGGTTATGCAGCAGCAGATGCTGTGCAGGTCAGTTTTCCCCCTCTCTGTGATTGCAACATCTTGGTAACTCAATATTTGACAGCCCAAAATGGCCATCAATTTCTAATGACCATAGAAATATTAGATGACCGGTAAGAGCCAAACTACCGAATTGTATTACGATATCAAGAAAACGGAACTACAAGGTGATAGGCACCTAAAATCTCCCTCTTGGATGAACTAATCCAAGCCCCAAACCATTCCCATACATTTTGATCCTCTCTCAAATCCCCTCCCCCTCGTATTTAAAACCATTTTATCTAACCCCCTACTAATTGCACAAATGCCTTTCTAATTTCTCCAAGGTCCAAACCTATCAATGTCATTGGCTTACTATATATTGTATGATTTGTTGATTGAGTTTTGGTGATCAATAGCTGGTTATTTACCTTGTCGTTTTGATCTCGAATGGCTGTTGCAGGCACTTCCACTCGTGAGCACATTTTGGGGAATCCTTCTATTTGGAGAATACCGTAGATCTTCGAAGAAAACATATGCTTTGCTTGTCAGCATGATATTTATGTTCATAGTGGCTGTTGCAGTTCTAATGGCTTCAGCTGGACATCGAAATGAAACTAGGGTTGCAAAATCTATAGAACAGTGAAAAAACACATCGTTTTTAACTGATTAGATGTTGTACAATTAAAGTCATGGGCTTCAAAAGCCTATGTTCTTGGCCATGTATTTCTGTTTGTAAAAGCCATTCGGATATAGCACATAACAAGATCTGTGCTGTGTTAATTAATTATGTGAAGATATCTACTTTCATTTGCGGATCAAGTTGAATAAAAGCTCAGTATTCTTGTTTTCAAGCTTTTCTTTCAAGAACCTTTCTTCTTCATTCTTTCGATTACTTCTTTTGAAGTTTAATACTACTTAGAAGACAATCACAGCGGCTAAAAGTTCTTATGGTTCATGGCAAACAAGTCACAGTTGTTCAAAATGTAGAAATAATCATTAATAAACAAAATTTCATGGAGTATGGATTCTATCGTTGGTCATTATTGGTCGACAATCCAAGCAGATTTCATCAATACAGTATCATAAGATGAGGATTGATACGTATCGGCCAACAGTAACCAAGAGCTTATAAATTTGAATACCCTCATCCCATCCCAATTTGTTAAGGGACAACACAAACACTCGAAAAATCTCCACTTTGATATAATTTTGTCTACTTTATAACATAAGCCTTCATGACTTTATTTTTTATATCATTCAAAAAAAGTTAATACCGATGGAGATATTCATAGTGAGATTACATTCTCTGTGTTGTTGAACTTAAAAAAAAAAAAAAAGAACAGATGTATCAAAAGAAAGTTCAAGAACAATTGTTCTGAAAGTTCATGGCTTCTTTCTTTCCATTTCGATATAAAAGAGGAAGAAGTATGAATGCTTGATTCATAAAATCTCCAGCTTAGAGCCAATCAAAAATCTCTTTCAAGACATTACTCACTCTATAAGGTAAGAAAATAAATTAAATATAATAACAAAGGATATCTATTTTCTTGAACACTAAGCTCTCTCTATGTTTCCTATACGAAGGGTCCCCAAATGTTTGGTGGGGGTTTTGACAAGGATACACAACATCACAAAAAGGGACCAGGATTGGGATTGACAACTATATGTTTTAATGGGTGAGCCACATTTTTTCCACCAGCATGCTTCACAAACTCAGCTGGTGACAGAAAGTTCCCATGGCAAACACACATTATCATCACTTCTTCCCCTTTTCCATACTTGTAAAGAATTCCATCCACCCTTCTCCCTTCAGGCCCATCCCCTATTGTGAACACACAAGGCATGTCTTCCATCGACGGCGTTTCTCTTCCCCTGTTCTCGCCCATAGCAGGCTTCTTCAGTTCATTTTTTGTCTCGGCTTTGCAACTGCCAGTCGGGTTCTCACACACCTTTGATCCTGAAGAACCTGCAGCCTCAGGGTTGCCTTGTTCTTGTGAAGAGCTTCTCGCTTCGCCATAACTGCTTGAACCTGCAAGATGAAGAAAAACATTATGCATTTAGCATATAGAACTTGACTATTCCAAACAATCTTTCTTCAGTATTCCTAAACAATTTAAACAACCCAAGACACAAGTAAATGTTGGGCGTTAGATTTCGAGTTTTATTCCATTTAGGGTTGGAAGGAAAATAATTAGCTAACGTTATTGCCATTTTCTGAATAAATCCAACTTCTTGATTCATTAGTTTCAACTGCCTTCAAAATTATTATCTAAGAACAGAACACCAAAGACCTTGCTTTCAATTTTTTGAAACTAATCAAATCTAAGACTCCAGCCTTGCTTACAAGAAAGGGTAAAATATGCTCGAAGAAAAAGAGGCTCAGTTTTAGGTAAGAATCGCCATAGATATAGGGCAATAATGGTACAAGGGAAGCCAGTAGATGTTGAAAATGTTGTTCAATTACATTTTCTTCTCTCACGGAACTTCCATTCATAGTGTCCGTGAGACTGAAAGCTTGCCGAGTCGAATTCAATGCCCTCTATTACTTTCAGGACGCAGCATTGGTAGAAGAGAGTTTCTTTGTTCATGAAAAGAGAACTTAGTATGGTTATGTAAGGAAACAACCGTAAAACAATAATCAAGAATTAAAGAACGAGAGACAAAGAACACAAAGATTTAGGTGGTTCATTAATGTTGTATTAGCTATGTTCACGGGTAGAGGAAAACCCATTTTATTTAGGAGATCGTCAAGCATACAAAATGTTAGGTAAGGAGGATAAGGGTTTTAAAAGAGTTCAATGAAACCTCATACCAAATATTCGTAGCACAACCCTTTATTTATTTTTATTTTTTTTCTAAAACCGAGAAATCAGAGCTTCGCTCCACTATACCCGGTACCACGCCCATCCCTAGGCCAGGCACCGAGAGACATCAAAGGAATGGAGACACGGGAGGTGTCTACAAATAAATATGGTGAGTTTCGAACCAAGGACCTAAACCCTAAATTATCCGGTCACCTAGCACAACCTACTCCTTACCCCTACGGTTAGTTTCTTCACACTTCATTAACCCTACGGTCAGAAGATTAAAAAAATGCAGAGGGTTTATGAACAAAATCATTTTTATCGAAAACTGACTGTAGCCGAAGGTATCTACTTGTTCATTTCGACATTTTACATAACGTATGTGTTGAGGAAAAGAACAGCAAGCTAAACGTGGAGCCTATGAAAAGAAATGCAACTGCAAAATGCTTTCTAAAGAAACGGTTCAAATGACAATGAAGCTAGACGTTTCCACTCCCATTATCATAGATCTTGTGATCCATAACGGAAAAAAATTTCTCATTTAAAAAAAAATAAATAAAATAATAATAATAATAATAACGAAAAAATTACTTCAACTAGCCATGATATTTGTTACTAGTTTATTTCACACAATGTGCTTTGTTTTGCGCATGCCTATGATCTAAAAGTACCTTTCTTATTATGAAATGCAGGCGAATAAATGGAGTCCTATCATGAAGTATGGCAATAATTTCTGATAAAACTACGTTAGTCTTAGTAACATATCAAACAAATAATTTCTGATAAAACTACTTTAGTCTTTTATTTTTATTAAAAACATTTAGGGTGTGGGATTTGAAGCCACAACCACTTAACCTCTTGGTTAAGAAGTTATAATGTCACTGGACCTGTATTCTTATTGGCAAAACTACATTAGTCTTAGTTCCATATCAAGGATAAAAGAGACATAACATTAGAAGGTGAAGAATGAGCTACCTTGAATGTGTTTGCTATCCAATTCCGACACCCCCGACGAGGTTCCGCCCTGCGATTCAGCCGAGCACTGAGAACCAGGCTGTAGAACGATTGGTAAACCACCACCACCAGATGTACAGCCTTTGCCTTTGGCAAAATCATCCACCATGAGAGCCTGTCGGGCGGCTGCAGCCCTCGTAGGCAACCCGAATGGCGGAGCCACCGTCGAAACACCTGAACAAGGCCTCATCTCTCTCAAATTCAATCCTGTGAGGCCTTCAATTTGTCGCCTCTCTTCTCCAAAACACCCGCCAGTCCCAATCCCAACCCCATCCTTATTCCTCTGCTTCTCAAACCTCCTCCTCTTCGCCTCCATCCGCCTCAATGTCTGCAACTCCTTCCTCTTTCTCCACTCCTCCTCAGTCTCCGGGGGAAGCGACGAAGTCCGAATAAGCGCCGGGAACGACCCTGCCGCCGGAGTGGAGCCCCTGTCGTCTCTCGAAAGCGGTATCGTCCCAGCGATCGAAGATGATCGAAAAAGCTTCTTGGGATTTTTGTCAACTCCAAATCGACCCCCAAGTGAAAGCCCTAGATTGAGCTCAATCTCATCTGCATCTTCTTCTTCTACATTAAAACCCCCAATTTGTGGCTGAGGGGAATCACTACACAAAAATCTCTGCAACAGATCGGTTGAGTACTTTTCAGTTTGCAGAGGACCCTTCTCCATTCTTCTACTTTCTGCTTTCTTTGTTTCGCTCATCTTTCAATTCAACAAACACATAGATAATCAAAATGTTTATGCACAATCTCGCTTAGCAAACCCATGAAGAAGAAACCAGGATTATGAATTTTAAAAAAAAAAAACAAAAAAAACAAATGGGGTAAAAAAATAATACTCAAGAGTCAAGATAGCAGAAAAAACACATCAAAACATAATCTCAGATCACATTCCCACATGTAAAATATGGTAAAGTAGAAACCGATTTCCATTCTTCTAACAATTATTCCCCGAAAATAAAATCTGGGGAAGAATCAAAATGAACAAAGTTGTAAAAGATCTGAAACAAAGTTGAACAGAGAAAGAAGAAAGATGGAAAAAATTAAAGAAAGAGAGGGAGAAAATAATTGACGAGTGAAAGAGAAATCAAAGAAAACAGAGAGAAAATAGGGAGGAGCTTTTTTTTCTCTCCTCTCCCATTTTGTAAGCTTTTAATTTTTTAATAATTATTATTATTGTACCGAAAATGCCCTCCAAGGGAGCGACAAGTGGCATCCTAAGTCGTGGTAATTCGACACGTGGTCTGACCTGACAAAAAACTTTCCTCTCTTTTTCAAAAACTCCGCTTTTGTCGTTTTGGTGGGCCTATCAACCCTTTTTCCTTACTAGACACGTGTCGAAAATATGCCGATTAGTCTGAAATTATCACGAGAAACATCTCTTGAATTTTTTTTTTTTTTTTTGAACGTTGAATTGAACTTACGTTTAAAAATATATACTTTTTAAAAAACTTAGAGGCTATTTCCTTTGGGGAAGCCGAAACAGGAAGAAGAGCGTGATTTAAAAGTGGAAATTCTTGTTTCTTGTAGGAGAAATTGCAGGAAAATCTTGATTGAATATGAATGTTTGTAAGAGATGTTGGAGAAAAAATATATTTTAAAAAATTGATATTTGAAGGTTAATGTAATATTTTTTTTATTAATACAATAATAATTTCACAATTATTGCAATTATGGTGAGAAATTAACATCATTTCTTTTCTAAACTTTAAAAAAAATATTTTTTTTATAATTAACATTTTTCAATTTATATATTAATTTCATTAATTTTTTTTTTTGTTATGATAATTAAAATGTACATACTAATATAAATAATATTCATATCATTATTCATTACAAAATTAAAATAATCCACATATTAATTTGTTATTATAAAATAATTTTGTTTTTTTTTAAGAACAAAATATTTATCTATTTATCGTCAACTTAATAAACTAGTGAAAGTTTCAAAATATACACATTACTATATATATTAATTAAAAATGCTCTACTTTATAAAATTCTGGTCTTCAAAATTCTCATTAATCAAGTAGAATTTCAATTTATGGCTAACATTTTTTTTATTCTTTCTTCATCTTAACCTATTTTTTTCTTCTATTCATTTTTCATTTTTTGTTTCTATATGTATGTATATATATATGTATGTATGTATATATATATATCTGTGTGTATATATATATGTATGTGTGTATATATACATACATATATATACATACATATATATATATGTATGTATGTATATATACATACATACATACATATATACATACATATATACAGACATACATATAT
>JBBMKA010000003.1:3315236-3333492 GCA_037833695.1 Sechiopsis laciniata | reverse complement strand
CTAAAATTGGTTATCAAACAAACCTGTTTTTAAAATATTAAAAACAAAAACAAAAAACCAAAAACGAAATGGTTATCGGCCCCGTTTGATAAGTAATTTCCAAAATATCGAAAAACTATGGGAGGTATTTAGATGAGGAGTTATTTTGATAAGAGTTGTAGTTAAAAATTTATTTGAATGTAGTTGATAGACTAATTGGTGAAAATAATTGTATATGTAGGAATTTACAAATTTGATTATCTAATTAAATATATAAATTTTTAAAAAATATTTTAACCATTTTACTTACATTTAATATTATTTTAAAATTAATGAAAAGTAGATTATGTGTATATCTTGCAAAAGAAGAAGTCATTATGGGTGGAAAAATACCAAAATGTGAGGAAGTTACAACTCGTGTCCCTAATTTAGTTATAGTGCACCCTGACAATCAAGGGTGTCGTTTACCATGATAATTTTATTGGGAATCATTCGAGAGATGGGCAACTCTTGAACAATTCGAAATTTGTTGAAAATGGCGACACTTTCAAGGCCCATCTTAATGTTTCTGTTTGTTTTTCGTATTTTTGTTTTCGCAGTCTCTAGTGATGGTGTGTCGTTCTCTAGAAGTTTGTAGTTGTCTTTCAATTATTGTGGTATAAGGAGTTACTTTAATAAAGGCATTTTATGAGAAATAATTGCATGCTGCCTTGGTATCATGCAGCCGCTTACGTGGCAAAATCTGGACTTTTAATTTTTTTTTTTAACATTAAAAAAAATTAAAAGAGTGGCCCAGATTTTGCCACGTAGGCGACTGCATGCTGCCAAGAGAGCATGCAATTATTCCTCTTCTTTTAGTGTTACTTTCATAAAAGTCTTTGTTTCTCTATTATCTTAAAACTCTTATTTTCTACTATGCAATTATTCCTCTTTTTTTGTGATGAAGTGAATGTCTATTGAAAAATAAAATAATAATTAGGACGAGAGTAAAAAAATAGTGATGTGGTGTCTAAAAAATTATTGTGGAGAAAATAAAAGGTAGTTAAGAGAAGAATGAAAAATTATTTTTAAGGTAAATTATTTTTAAGGTCCCGATAACCATTTAGTTTTTTGTTTTTTAAATTTAAACTTATTTTTACTCATATTTTCTACCGTATGTTACATATTTCCTAAATGATTATCAGGACCTTAAAAATAATTTTGTAAAAAATGATTTTTGGTGCTCAAAACACAAAAAATTATCTCATTTCCCTTCTTCATCACATTCTTGGAAGCACAAACCCACCCATGTACACGAATGTGTAAATGATGAAGAAACCCTGAGAAAAGGATGCAGATTTTCAATCCAAAAAACATTTCACAAACACGATTTCATCAGCCGTAGCACAATCAAGAACATCGATTGAAGAATGTGGAAAAGAGCTCTGTTTTCGGTTCATCACAAATCGTTTTCATCTTCACCTGAAATCCCATCTCTGTACTCCTTTCTTCAACCCTCCCTTTTTGCCCTAAACAAAACCCCATTTTCGCGATCTCAACAACCCACAAATCTCCCTCAGAATCAAACCCCAAAAATCTTAACCCCAGATCGCATCGCCGCCGTAGAAACCACCCTCCACAAGTCCCTCCTCACCGGCGACACCGACGAAGCGTGGAAATCCTTCAAACTCCTCACCGGAAGCTCCGTTTTCCCATGTAAGTCCCTCACTAATTCACTTATTGCACATCTGTCCTCAATCGGGGACGTTCATAATCTTAAAAGAGCATTTGCGTCTGTTGTGTTTGTTGTTGAGAAGAAACCTGAGTTTTTGGATTTTGGTTCTGTTAAAGCCCTTTTGGTTTCTATGAAATGTGCCAACACTGCTGCTCCTGCGATTTCTTTGGTTAAATGTATGTTTAAGAATCGATGTTTTGTTCCTTTTAGTGTTTGGGGTTGTGAACTTGTTGATATTTGTAGGCAGAGTGGTAGTTTGATTCCGTTTTTGAGAGTGTTTGAAGAGAATTGTAGGGTTGTTTTGGATGAGAGGTTGGATTTTATGAAACCAGATCTTAATGCGTGTAATGCTGCACTTGAGGGGTGTTGTTTTGAGCTTGAATCTGTGACGGATGCTGAGGAAGTTGTTGAGATGATGTCCGTTTTGAATCTTCGGCCTGATGAAGTTAGCTTTGGTGCTCTTGCTTATTTGTATGCATTGAAGGGATTTGAAGAGAAGATCATTGAGTTGGAAGGTTTGATGGGAAATTTTGGATTTACATGTAAAAGTCTCTTCTTTAGTAGTTTGGTAAGTGGATATGTTAATTCAGTCAACTTTTCTGCGGTTTCGAAGACTATGTTGCGCAGTTTGAAAGATGGAGGTGGAGAATGTGTAACTTTTGATGAAAAAACATATTTGAAAGTAGTTCAGGGCTTTGTTCAAAGTGGAAATCTGAAGGAATTGTCTGCATTGATTGTTGATGCTAAGAATTTAGAATCATCATCGGAAGTCGATGGATGTATTGGATTCGGTATCATTAATGCCTGTGTTAGTATTGGATGGTTAGATAAGGCGCACAGCATTCTGAGTGAAGTCAATTCCCAGGGAATTTCTCTAGGCCTTGGAGTCTATCTGCCAATCTTGAAAGCTTACCGTAAAGAGCGTCGAACAGCTGAAGCAAGCCAATTAATCATGGATATTAGCAGTTCCGGGATTCAATTGGATGTAGAGAGTTACGATGCTCTCATAGAAGCATCAATGTCGAGTCAAGATTTTCAGTCTGCTTTTTCTTTGTTCAGGAGTATGAGAGAAACAAGAAAATCTGACACGAAGGCTAGTTATCTAACTATTATGACTGGCTTAATGGAAAACCATAGGCCTGAGTTGATGGCTGCTTTCTTAGACGAAGTTGTCGAGGATCCTCTTGTTGAAGTTGGAACTCATGATTGGAACTCTATTATACATGCCTTTTGCAAAGCTGGAAGGCTCGAGGATGCAAGGAGAACATTTCGAAGAATGAAGTTTCTGCAGTTTGAACCGAACGAGCAAACCTTCTTGTCCCTAATTAATGGCTATGTCTCAGCAGAGAGATATTTCTGTGTTCTGATGCTGTGGAATGAACTTAAGTGGAAGGTTACAGCAAATGGGGAGAGCGGTATCAAACTCGATAGCAACTTGGTTGATGCATTCCTGTATGCTTTGGTCAAGGGAGGTTTCTTCGATGCCGTGATGCAAGTTGTCGAAAAAACTAAAGATACAAAGATCTTCGTTGATAAGTGGAAATATAAGCAAGCATTCATGGAGACTCATAAGAAACTCAAATTGGCAAAATTAAGGAAGAGGAACTACAGGAAAACGGAATCACTAATTGCTTTCAAGAACTGGGCTGGTCTAAATGCTTGAGATTTGAAAGTTCTATGATCTAAAAAGTCTTCCATTTCTAACTTATGGCACGTTTAGATGCATGAATTGGCAAATGGATCACTTCTTATTCTGAAGCTTTTAGTCACATGCTTTGGTTTCCACTGGAATTCAGAAAACGAAAGCTGCGATAAAGATTGCGAAAGTTCTTGATTGATGCTCTATTGGGATTTTGATCCCCTAATATTGAAGCTGAGTATATCAGAGGGAAAAAGTATCTGCAGAGTGAATTCCATTGTAAATGACAGTAATTTGAGGAATGGCAACCCGGAAACTTGCAACTTCCGAGAGTCGAAGGACTCAAATTCACTGGAAGATGATCTCTTGAGTGTAGTGAACAGTTATTGGGGCATTGTTCAAATTTTTGGTTGATACCAATGCATCTCAATTGAGCCGTAACTGGTTCTCTATATTTGAGAAGACGATATCGTGATATTGTCATGCAGAATGAACGAATAGCAGAATGAATGGCTCAGCAGTGATAAGATTTGTCTCTCAGCTGACGAAATAATTTCAAATGAGTTAAACTGTAGAGTCTTAGCTTCGTGTATCAGTTTTCACCATCTCTACTCGAAACTCATTTTCTATGTTATTTGTAACTTTGAGTTAATCAAGCTTGTTGGTATACCTTCCTGTATTGCTGCTGTTGTTTCGATATGCAAGTTGTGTGGATTCTGTCTGCGGCAGGTACCCTCTATGAGATTTTTTCTTCAAATTTTGCCTGTTGTTTTACAACAACATTCCTTAAAAAACCACCATGGTAACCTAGGGGTCGAAACAAAAAACTTAAAGGTCGTGAGTTCAATCTATGGTAGTCACCTACTTAGGAATTAATCTTTTATAGATTTCATTGACATTCAAATATTGTAGAATCAGGTAATATGTGCCATGAAAATAGTCAAGGTGCATGCAAGCTAACGCAGACACTATCGAATATAAAAACAAAGCAAAACAACGCACCTTTCAGAACAAAATAGACAAGAGTAAGTGCTCATTGATCTCTTTTTTGTTGTTCAAAGTGCCTCGTAAACTCTTTAAAACAGGTAATGGTATCAGTCTCTATTTGATGATTCGTCGTGTTTTGCTTCTCTTCTCTCTTCTATTACGTGTTTGAGTTTTTCTCTCCTAAACTCATTTTTTTTCTTCTATTAGGTCAAGCGGCATTTTACCAACTACACCTTTACAGTCGTGCTTCTTTCTTTTCCTCAAGTTAACTACCTCAAAAAGAGCTAATAACTTTAAACACATTTAAAAAAAAAAAAAATAAAGTTATTAAGTTATGTGATAGGTCGTTAGAGCTATGTTTTTGTGGAACTTTAAACACCATTTTTAAATGTAAAAATGTTTATTTAACATGCATTTTAGTGGTACTTCATTAGTGTATAAAGATTAATTTAACATATATGTCGGGTACAATATTGGTGTGCCAAAACTTACTTAACATGCATTTTAATAGTAAATTAGATTTATCATTTGTGATTTTGTGTATCATCATTCATTTAACATAGGTTTTAGTTGTCATTTAGGTAGATCATTTGTGTATCCTTCATTTAAGATGCATTTTAGTAGTAAATTAGATATATCAATCATGTATCATAATCCATTTAGCATACACTCCAGATATAGCATTGGCACGTTAACTTTTATTTAGCATACATTGTGTATATCATTTGTGTATCAACTTTCATTTAACATTTTCTCAAAAAAAAAAAAAAAAAAACCCTTTCATTAATTATAAATTTGGTTAATATGATTTGAAACAATTAAAATTTAGTTCTTATGACTTCAAAAATTAGAATTTAATCCTTATGATATAGAGAAAGTTAGTGTGTAGTCTCTATAATTTTAAAAATTGAAATTTAGTTCTCATCGTTTGTAAAAACTAAAAATAATGTTTATTCTTCGTAACCGCTTACGAATTAAGTACGTGTAAAATAACTATTTATGTATCAAATATATGAATTTTTTTATTCTATCGATCACTAACTCACATCACCATTATTAATATATGAATAGCTAACTTTAAATTCAACTCTCCAATAAACATGAACAACCATGATTGTTTTCTAACTTTCTTCAAAACATAGAAACATATTTATGATTTAAACAAATTAAAAATAAAAAATAAAAATCACAATTATTGTGTATTAATACTTGTATCCAATCGCCAATGCACCAATCTAATGGAATTTTGAAGATCAAGAGTGGACTTGGTCTAATGATATAATGACGTGGCATTCCAGTTGTACAACTCATAGAGGAGTTCAGACAAAATCATGCTTTGCGGTTTCAGTCATTTAACCACCATTTGGTCGTCAACGACAGGTCTGCTTCAGATTTGTTCTCCATTAGTATATCTGATTGATTTGGTTTTGTTATTAATGTGTCTACATGTTGGAATGTAACAGTGATTTTTTTTTTTTTTTTTTTTTGAAATAAGGGTACTCATGCCCGTCCCTAGGCCAAGTACCGGAGACATCGAAAGAGTAATGTCATAGGTGAGTCTCGAATCCGAAACCTTGAGGAGCGGTCTGATATTAACAGGACTTGCTTTTAGTATTTGATCTGTAATGACATAACAAGAGTAATTAAAAACATTGTTACAATAATTTCGAATGTATGACTTCTTATTCCAAGAACATACTGAATGTTAATTTACGGAATGTAAGTTTACCGAACATATTGAAAGGATTGCTGACATGTTGGTTTCATTGTTTAGTGGTAATTCAGTTCAACACTACGATCATGGAATTGATCTAAAAAATCGATATTTGACTCTAATTTATTTGAAAACTCTGTGTAGAGTTTGTGGTCTCCGTGCACCAATTTGTACTAAAAAAACCCCGAATGTAAGTTAAACTAGAAAAACTTCGTTTGACTGGCAATATCATATGAACAGCTTGATCAATATTGCATCGTAATTAGTGAATGAGAATTAATCTGCATCAAAGGAAAGGAAGTTCCCTTGTGATGACATTCTTTCTTGAGTTAAAATTCAGAACATTAGCAGTATCATATGAACAGCTTGTCGAGTTCAATTGATCGATACTGTATCGCAATTAGTGAATGAAGATCAATCTCCATAATTCTTTTCCATCCAACTTGAGATGAAAATGAGGAAGAAATATGAATGCTTTGATCCATAAAATCTCCAAACTGAGAGCCATTTAAAAATCTCTTACAAGACATGACTCACTCTACAAGGTAAGAAAATGAAACAACAAAGATTATTTCTTTTTCTTAAACACTAAGCTCTCTATGTTTTCCTATTTGAAGGCTCCCCCAAATGTTTGATGGGGTTAACAAGAACACAATACAGCATTAAAAAAAAGGAACAGAATTGGGATTGACAACTATATGTCTAAGTGGATGAGCCACATTTTTACCTCCAGCATGCTTCACAAACTCAGCTGGTGACAGAAAAATCCCATGGCAAACACACATTATCCTCACTTCTTCCCCTTTTCCATACTTGTAAAGAATTCCATCCACCCTTTTCCCCTCCGGTCCATCCCCTATCGTGAACACGCACGGCATGTCTTCCATCGACGTCATTCCTGTTCCCGTTCCCGTTTCTCTTCCCTTGTTCTCGCTCAAATCTGGTTTCTTGGATGGGATTTTTGTCTCTGGTTTGGAATTGCGAGATGGGTTCTCGCGTGTCTTCAATGTTGCAGCCTCCAGGTTGCCTCGTTCTTGTGAGGAGCTTCTTGCTTCACCGCAACTGTTTGATCCTACAATATGAAGTAAAACAATTCAGAAAATATGCAAATAGCACCGTTATGAAAAACGGAATCAACAATTAAGAGAGAACGAGACAAAACATAACAATATATGTAGTTCACTAATGGTGTGTTAGCTACGTCCAAAATAAGAATACAAATGTTTGGTCAAAACGAGAAATCCCCGCTCGCTGACCGGACAGCGAGACCCCTAACTAAGTTATTGTGGGGCAACATAGTTCAAAGGCATCTCAACCAGCACTATGTTTGTGTCTAGCACAGGTTGATATGGCAAACAGTCTTTCTTCAATGTTCATAAAGAATTCAAACAGTCTAAAACATTAAGTAAACTTCATCAACTGGACCAAGTACTGCAGGAGAAATTTGGGGCCTTGGTTTAAAGTTCTTATTTCATTTTATTAATTAGATCATATGGCCAAATTATAATGATATATGGAAGATAATTATTCATTAGTTTCAACAGACATAAAAAATATTGATCAGTAATAGAACCAATGACCTTGCTTTCCAAACAGGCGCGCTCTATGTGCGAATCGTCGTAGGTATACGTCACAGTGCCACAACTCTGTTGAATAATGCAATAAACTCGAAGCAGGACAACTTTTTCCAATGGCTAAAAGAAAAGCCAGGAGATGCTGAAAACATTGTTCAATTGCATTTTCTTCTCACAGATCTTTCTTTCGAAAAAAACTTGAAAGGTTCGATTTCTGGGACAAATGGAAATTATCCGGTCGCCTAGCAAAATCTACTCACTACCTCTATGGTCAGAATATAAAAAATGCCAGAGAGTTTACAAATGAACCATCTCCTTTCGATCGCCAAGCCCGAATAAAAGAAGAAAACCAGAAGCTCTAGCTAAAGGTTGACTTATCATTGGTTTATAAGACATAACTTGTGAATTGAGAAAAAGAAACAACAAAAATTGGATGTCGTCATGCTTTAGCAATAAGAGGCGATTTCCAGACAGAACCAATGACCATAAATGAGATTTTGATATACGTGAGTGACCAGATCAACTTATGCACACCTCAAACCTCGACTATTCTTATAGAATAGACCACTTGACCTACAGTATTTACTGTTAAGAAAACTCATAAAAAATTAATTCTTAGGTAGATAATCACGATGAATTCAACAAGTCTTTAGATTAATCGTAATGCTGATACTGATCACAAATGTAACAGATGTTGTACATCTTAAACAAATTTAAAGAATGAAGAGGGGAAAGGAACCTACGATCAGAAATCTAACAGTCCTTTAGCAAACAATGTGAGTTTACTACACAAAAATATCCTAGGAGGAACAAAATGCTCCTTTACAGAATCAGTTCAAGCCATGATGAAGCAAGACGTTGCAACTCGCATTTACATAAACTGTGTGATCCAAGAAGAAGCTTCAACAAGACATGATATTTCCCAGTTTATATCACAAAATGTGCTTTGTTTGGCCTACATGCCTATGATCTAAAAGTACCTTTCAGATTATGAATTGGAAGCTGAAAAATGGAGTTCTATCATGAACTATGGCAATATTTTCTGATAAAACTATGTTAAGTCTTAGTATCATGTCAAACAATAGTGGGCCACAATGTGTAAAACAGAAAATTAACAGTAACAACCCACAGCCATCAATGCCAAAACAAAATATAACATTAGCAGGTGAAGAATGAGATATACCTTGAATGTGTTTGCTGTCCAATTCCGACGTCCCCGACGAGCTTCCGCCCTGCGATTCGGCCGAGCACTGAGAAGCAGGCTGTCGGAAAACTGGCAAGCTACCGCCACCAACACTGCTACCGCCTTCTCCTTTGGAGACGCCATCCCCTATTCCGCCAACAAGAGCCTGTCGAGCAGCTGCAGCCCACATTGGCAACCCGAACGGTGGCGCCACCGTCGAAATACCCGAACAAGGCCTTTTCTCTCTCGAATTCAATCGAGTAAGGCCTTCAATTTCGCCAGTCCCCATTCCAATCCCATCCTTATTCCTCTGCTTCTCGAACCGCCTCCTCTTCGCCTCCATTCGCCTCAACGTCTGCAACTCCTTCCGCTTCCTCCACTCCTCCTCCGTCTCGACCGGAAGAGACGACGTTCGTGTAATCACCGGGTACGCCACCGCAGCAGCAGTAGACCCCTCGTCGTCCCTCGAAAGCGGTATCGTCCCAGCGATCGACGAAGACCGAAGAAGCTTCTTGGAATTCTTGTCAACCCCAAATCTACCCCCAAGTGAAAGCCCAAGATTAAGCTCAATCTCATCTTCATCTTCATTCAAATCCCCAATTCGATCCTCGTGTGAATTGCTACACAAAAATCTCTGCAACAGATCTGTTGGGTACTTTCCTCTACTTCCTGCTTCGCCCATCTTTCAACTCAAAAACAAAGCAAATAAAAATGTTTATGCAATAAAGATCTCGTTTAGCAAAAACCCATAACCAATTCTCAAAACATAACATCAGATCACATTCCCAGATAAAAAATAAGGGAAAGAAGATAAATTTCCCATCCTTCAAACAATTAAATCCCTCAAAAAGGAAAAAATCAAAATGAACAGTCTTGTAAAAAGATCTCCAACAAAGTGAAACAGAGAAAAAAGGGAGAAACAATAAAGAAAGAGAACGAGAAAATCAAAGAAAAACAGAGGAGGGGAAAGAGGAAAAAAGGAGGAGCATTTTTTTCTCTCCTCCCCAATAAAAAAAATAATAATAATAATAAAATTTTAATGTATACCGAAAATACCCTCATGGAAGAAAATTGCCTGAAGGAGACACGTGGCGTCCATATTTGTGATGATTCGACACGTGGTCCGACCTGACACAAAAAAAAAAAAAAAAAAATTCTCTTTCTTTTTTAAAAAACCTCGCTTTTTCCTTTTGGCGTGTCTATCAACAACTTTTCCTTTTGGAGCCACGTGTCGAAAACACAGCGATTAATCAGAAAACGCCACGTATTGGTCAAATCTCAATGGCTTTACGAATCGACACGTGGGGTTATGGATTTGGGGCGCCCAAAACGGTGTTTGCTTTGGTTTCTCTCCTCGGCCCGTAAACAACGTGGATAACGTTTTCCAAACTCTGGAACCGTGGTCAAAGAAAATATGCCACAAGTCAACGAGGAATTGGAGCGGGGAGAGCCCAGGGTAAACGTGGGGCCCACACGAGGCAAGTTGCAGGATTATTTATTTATTTTTAAAAATGGGCAAGTTGGGGGAAGGAGTGGGGCCCGCGAGTGATTGAGGGGGACACGTGTCGAAATGGGTGAGGCTGGGGAAATACTTTTTAGAGAGCGTGTAAATCATCAACTTGTTGAATGCGACGGCTCGGCTGTTTCCTTGCCAACTTGCTGACACTAAGCATGTCGTTCTGTCGGAAAACAATTAGATAAAACGAATTTTTTTTTTTTCCCCTTTTTCTTTTTTAAAATAACAGAGTGATCCTGAAATTATACGTATTAAAATACCATTTTAGCCTTCCAATTGGATTTTATTTTATTTTTTAGTTTTAGGTGTTTTTTTTTTTAAATTCAATAATTTCTAAAGGGTACGAGTTTGAAACTTATATTCTGGTGTTTATTAAATCATACTATATGTGACTAGACATTCAAACTCAATTTGAAAATATATGAATTGGTTTCTTTCTTCTGATATGTATTCAATATATATACATATATATGTACGAATTGAGTTGTTTTTACCTATGTAGTTGGACAGGTTTATGGGTTTATGAAACCAAAAATTTAGGTTAGTCCAAAAATCACTTTAACCTAGTCCAACTTAAACCTATGTACAATTCTAATATTTGCAGTTTAGCCACTAGAATTTAATATAATTAAGATTGATATTTATCGTATGTCATTCAATTTTTATTAAATTGATTAAATACACAAGTGTATAGAAGATTTTTTTTTTTGATTAATTTTTAAGTAAAAGTAAATAATTAACTAAGATAAATTTCAATTTTATTATAATTACGAAATTAAAATATGTAGTGTTCCGAATTTTTCTAGGTGACAACTTTTTTATTGTCTAGATAGCAATTTTGTAAAATATTTCATTCATAGAAGACTTTTGGACATTTTTTTTATATTCCAGCTATACCCTTCATAGTCTCTTAATTGAAACTTATATGTTGCACTGATTGAAAATTATATGTATCATTGAATGAATACTTTTTGTGGCATTGATTGAGATTATATATGCATTAATTGAAAATTATATGTACTACTGAATGAATACTTTTTGTGACATTGATGAAAGATTATATGTAAATTGATGATGGCATACTATATATACATTATTTTGTTGTATTGATCAAATCATAAAATGTATGAGTTTTTTCATTTTTTACCTAGGTTTGCCTTCTTTTTTTTTTTTTTTTTTTTGTTAGGAAGGAATTTATTCTAAAAAAATTCTATTCATTTTTTTTTTTTAATTATACACCCCACATTTCAAAGTACCCCAAAAAAAAAAAAAATCAAAACTCATAAAATTATTCTTTTTTTTTCTTTGGTATTTTTTAGATTCCTTGAGTTTTGGCTATTTTTGGAGGTCTTATCGTCCGAATCATTTTTGCTTCTTTTATGAGACAGGAAAATCGTGCAAGATTTATTATTATTTTTTTTAAATTTATTTTTTTCAGAATCGTGCTTTAAAAAAGTTTGTTTCTTTGTTTAAATATTATTATATTTTTTTTAATTCAACCACGAAAATACTTAAACACATGGCCTTTTGTTTTTATTGACGTTAAAGTACTATTTTTAGTTCATCTCATTAAAAATATTCATTTTAATTAATATACTTGAAAATAGGTCTAGTACTTTCAATGAAATTTAAAATTAATTTATAGATTTTTTTTGTTTAGATGGTTAAATCACATATAATATGAAACTTTAACCCTAAGAATTTTTCGTATAATTTAATGATTAAATTAAATTCTAGGATGCAATTGTGATAGAAATTGACAACACACCTCTGTCACAGACATTGGATCCTATGAAAAAAATAAACTAAAAAAATGATAACAAATTAGGTCCAAATAAGCAAGCATTGATCATTTTTTAATCATCAGGACTTGTCAACTTTTCATTGGTGATACTGATAAGGAAAACAATAATGATATTTTTATGAAAAATGCTGACCTTATGTATCTATGCTCATTTATTTGACATAATTTGAGTCATATTCTATTGTATTTTAAATTTAAAAAATAGAAAAATTAAATGTGGCATAAATTGAGACATATAAATGAGCATGAAAATTTAGATCTAAAATCTTCTCATTATTTGTTATAAGAATTATTGAAATTTTTCGTTATCTAGATGCATCTTTGGCGCTCTCATAAAAATAATGTTAAAAAAAAAAATCTAATAGCATTGTAAAATTATTTTACTAGCTAATTTACTAGAATATATTATCTTATAGTTAAATCAATTTTCAAGAGTATAGCATTATAATATAGGAGGAAGATTTGAATTTTTAACTTTAAAACAAAATATTTTCACATGTAAGTATACTAGCATTTTTAGTTAATATTAATTATATATTATTGGTCTACAAAATGAAATAAAAAAAAAAAAAGTTTACGATGAGAATTGAACTCACAATATTTTATTTATGAAGTAAACATACTACTACTATATTACCGAAGCAGTTGAAATTGAAAGGGAAAAGAGTGATTATCAAAAAATAAAAAGTTAAGAACTCTTACTTTATGAAAGCTCGATCATCGAGCAATGATTCTTTCACTTGGAAAAGTATAATGTAAAGGCGAGATCTTATAAATCGAGGAGTTCACTAGAGAATTGGTAGAGATTTGAATGTGGACATTGTGAAGGATTGGTGGATCCCTGAGCCTCAGTCTCTAAAATAAGCGGATTCAAGTAAAAAAAAAAAAAAAGATTTGTGTGTGCCAATGTTCTAGGCTTAGTTTCAACCCTAGCACTCTGAATTTGTCATAGAATTTGATGATTAAATCAAAGAATTCTAAAATGTAATTGAGATTGAATTTGACAGCTCACACATTTGTCATTGATATGGGATCCTAATTCCTATGAAATGATAAACTATTAAATGTTAACCAGTTATGTCAAAATAAGTACTCATTTTATTAATCATCATGATTGATCAACTATTTCATTGGTGATATTGGTAAAGAAAACATTAATGATATTATTTGTTATTGAGATGGTTGAATAATTTCATTTTTTTTAGTTACAACAATTAGAGTGGAGGATTCAAACTCAAACCTTTGGATCATGGGCTGAGCTATTGCTCTGGTGAATAATTTTGCTATCTACATGCATTTATTTAAAAATCATATGATAGATAAATAATATAGCTCTTAATGAGGATTGAACTCACAACCTTTCACTTACGAAGGAAACGCACTACCACTATGCTATAGAAGCAATTGAAATTTGTGAAAGAGAAAAGAGTAATTATCCAAAAATAAATAGCAACAAGTTTTTTTTAGAGAAAAAAATATAAATAATTTTTTTGGACAATTTATATATTTAGGGTACATATGAATAATAAGGTTTTGGCTGGTTGGGGAAGTTTTTTTTTTTTTTTTTTTTTTTTTTTTTTTTTTTTTTTTAAATTAATACAATTGAATTAGAAATTTAAACCCATGACTTCTTAGTCATTGAGTGTATATTAATGCGGCTTGCCTTCGAGAAATTGAAAACTCATAACATTAGGTTGAAAAAATCATGGCTCGAAAGGCAAAGCAGAAGCAATTATTTTCGACGTCCAAACCGCTCCAATTTACTAGAATGTTCATACATTCCTCGAAAATCGTTTTGACGACCGAATAGAGGGTGAACGGTTGGTTTTCAAATCTATGTGGATCGGTGTCAGTCATAAAAAATTTTAACCGAAAATTTATCGATTAAGTCGGTCGATTTTTCCTGATATTGATAAAGAAAACATTAATGATATTTTTTAAGCCGTAGAAAAAAAGGAATATGGTGGATTTAGAATGAGTCTTTAGACTCCATTTTAGGTATTGTTGGAAATAAAATGATGATCAGAGATTTTGAAAAAGATGAAGAGATAATACATTATCTTGAGGTTGAGAATAGCGTCGGGTGACAGTTGTTGGGTTGTTTATTGATACCTTTAAGATTCATTCTCATCTTTTCTTACCTGTAGTGAGGAGAACACCAAGACAGAACCCTTGTTAGTTTGCTGAAGAAGAACGAAGATGATTGTTTTTTATGTCGAAAAAAACCATCGCTCAAAAGGCTATGCGAAAGCATTAGTATAGCAACATTAATGCTAATAGTATTAATACTATGCTAATAATTCTAACAAAATTGCATCACATTCTTGTATGGTTGTTCTTCTCCTAACCAAAGGTTTAGACAAGGTCTTACACCCCTAAATTGAGAATCCTCCATGATTGGCCAATGTACAAGAAGACTTCGCCTTCCAAAGGCATCCTAGCCAAACTCCAAAGTTTTTGCACCATCCTAAACATGTCTCTGGGGTGTGATGAATTACAAATAATAAATATAATTTCAGAGTAAACTTATAGACGGCGAGGCGTGAACTACATATATTCATCTTTCTCACTAAATCTATAATTTTTTTTTTGATAACGTTTAATGAAAAGTTAAAATACTTCTCAATAAAATTTGAGCCCTTAATTAATTTGGTGTTAATTTTTAACAAGTGAACTTGTAGTATAACAAAATAAGGTGGCATGAATGAATAAGTATAGCATATTGGGTAGTAAAAAATAGCATAGACAAATTTGAGTTTTATTTTATTTTTGGTTAACTTTGCTTCATATTGTTTAAAATCTTCGATTTCAATCCCTTTTACATAGATGTTTTTCAATGGGCTAATTATATAAAATACAAATAAAATTGTATTCATTTTTTTTAAACAAATAAAATTAGATTGATGACTCAAAAAAAAAAAAAAAAAAAGAAGCGCGTCTTAGAAAAACTCATTTACTCAATTCATTTTAAAGAAAATGATAAAAGACAACTGGAAAAGAAAAGGAAAAAAAAGAGTAAAGGAAAATATAGAAAAAAGCTCCCGGCGAGGATCGAACTCGCGACCTTTCGCTTACGAAGCGAACGCACTACCACTATGCTACGGAAGCAGTTGTTGAAAAAATCTTCAAAAGTTTTTTATAGTAATTAAACTCTAAACCCTACACGATTGCTGCACTTCTATTTTCCAAGAACTGCAACAGAGCAATCTTTCGCAGTTCGTGAACGGCGGCAATGTGTGGAATCGCTTTGATCGTTTGTGGCATTCGCCTTGATTTATCATCTCTAAATGTCGAATCCACATCCTCGATTCCTCATTCAGTTCACGAGCAAGTGAGTATTCTTGTTTTCGTCAATTTCGTGAATTCGTTATATGGCCGTTGCGTGAATTTGAATTTGGGGATTGATTTTAGTTTGGGTTTCTTGTTTCAGCTCGAGTTTTCGATCGATGATCTGAAAGCGGCATTGAGGAGAAGAGGACCGGACAGCTTAGGCGGAGTTAAGGTTCTTATTTCTTCAAATTCTTCTAACCCTAGTGAAGAAGAGAAGTTTGAGTGTTTCATTGAGAGGGTTGATGGTGGAGATGCATTCGAGATGGAAAATGGAGGGATTCTCCAATCACAGAACAGTTGTTGTAGTTCCATCTCTGTTGCGGAGTTGTATTTACTAGGGGCTACTTTGCAACTTAGAGGGATTAGTCCTATTGTTCAGCCGCTGATGGATGCTTCCCGCAATATTCTTGTTTACAATGGTAAACTATATGCAGAAATCTATGTGTTCTAGTTTAACATTTGGCTTTTCTTCTAGTTTACTTTTCTTTTCAATGACATTACGTGAATATGCTGGGCGTTCTATGTCGGATCTGATAGAACTTTTTTTACAAGCTTGTTAGGATTCCACATCGGAAAGAGTGGAGACCTCATAGCAATATATAAGAAAAGTGAATTACTTCTCTCATAACTAATTGGTTTTGAGATGGATGTCCACACTATCTACTACACTTAACCATCATGGAGTGGCCTAGTGGTCAAGAGTGTCTTGGAGAGCTGAGAGGTAATGGGTTTACTACATGGTGAACACTTACCTAAGAATTAATTTAGTACGAGTTTCCTTGACCTCCAAATATTGTAGGGTCAGATATTATGTCTCGTGACATTAGTAGACAAGCTGGCTCGGACAGTCACAGATATAAAAAAAAAAGGAACTTTTTCAACCAGTTTGATATTTTTTATGGGTTCATAAAGAGTTCTTATATATTGAATAGATTCAAACTGTTTATACAGAGAGTAGAAACTATATTAAATTTAATTTCATATTGTTTTATTTTCAAAAGGTGAAGTATTTGGAGGAATCCACATTGAGCACGATGAAAACGATGCTGAAACTCTTATGTTAGCTCTTGGGAATTGTTGTGTCTGTGATTTTAGTTTAGATATGAACATATGCAATGGTGAAGGTAAGAGACAAAGCACTATTGTAGATGTTCTTTCTATGATTCAAGGGCCGTGGTCAATCATCTACTGGCAGGTAACTCTTTCCGGTAAGTTTCTATGTTTTGTTTATTGATGCTCGCGCTTCATCGAGGCTTGTGTTTCTTGTTATTAACTTTAACTAGATTTATCATGTTTAGGATAGTGCAAAAACTTTGTGGTTTGGACGGGATGCCTTTGGAAGGCGTAGTCTTCTTGTTCATTGGCCAACTGCGGAGGATTCTCGGTTTTTGTTGTCTTCTGTGTCACCAGCTTCTTCTGTGTTTCACAACTCTGGTATATTTTGCTTGTTTACAATTTACATATCTGCTATCTTTGTGTTGTAGTCAGCTTATTGTTTATTAACAATTACTTTGTGCTTATGATATGATATTATGGTAATTGCAGGGCTTGAAGATGATAATGGTATTTGTGAAGTGAGCTTCTGGGAAGAACTACCATGTGGGATTTACAGCATCTCTTTTGATGTTCAAACCATAGATGGTTGCGTGGTTGGTGAAGTTCAAAGGCATGAATGGTCCAACGAGTCACTGAGAGAACTTGTCGAGTGGAAGAGAACTCGTATCGTACCTGAACCTGGAGACATCTCCTCTTCATATCACAAAGATCTTTTGTCACAGCATGAAAGCAATTCAGCATTCTTACATAATTTGCAACCAGTATCAGGTATCTATTACTCCTCTTCATTGTGGTGCCCAAACTTAGAAAACAAAGTTCCAATTCTTATGGTGGTTTGTGTGCTGTCACTTCCACCTTATCAATGAAGAATGTGTCTGGTTTTAATGTAGGTTTTTTTTTTTTTACAATCTTTGATATTGCTTTTGTTGACCGAATAGGTAGTATCCAAGCTCCTGTTTCAACACCTGTGGAGATTCTGCTGGGCGTGCTAAGAAATTCTGTTATTCGACGGACTTCACTTTATGCAGTTTTCCAGGTTCAAAATTGTATTCTGTTGTGTCTCCTCTGTTGGTTTATATTAAGTTTGTACTTCTCATCACGTGGTTCCTTGATTTGTTGCATGGTGCATGAGCATGATTTTGCAGCTTTTTTTTTTTTTTTTTTTTTGCTTATGCACTCCAAATTTTATTTATTTATTTATATTGAAGACTTCAGTAATAATATGATTTAATATCTTTGAAGTTGTTTTATTTTCTCTTGTATTTATATTTGGTTTTGGAGTCGTCACAGGTTAAGAAGCTGTGCGTGTATTTCGTAGTTCAGAACAAGTTCTTTTCTAATCGAGTTTGTAATGTTAATCGGACTGTCTTCTTTATGTTGGCCAAGACTCCCTTTACTCCGGAATAATTCTGAAACAAAGAAACTTATTTTGAATGTTTAGGCTTCAACAGCTGCTTCCAGAAAAGCAGAACCTGGTCCAGTGGCCATTCTTTTTTCTGGTGGATTGGATTCTATGATACTAGCAGCGTTACTGGATGAGTGCCTAGATACCTGCTGTAAGTGTTAGTTAGTTCACCTAAAAATCAATTTTTAATCTGATAATCTCTTAGCTTTCAGGATATTAAATAGTAGGGGTGATTTCGGTTTGGTTTTTGTCGGTTTTGTACCAAACCGACAACCGAACGATATCTTCGGTTTTCAAAAAATTGATCCGATCCAATGTCCAATAAAGTATAGAACCATTGGTTCGGTTTTTAATT
>JBBMKA010000003.1:3288643-3306862 GCA_037833695.1 Sechiopsis laciniata | reverse complement strand
TTGGAGAGTAAGTTAGGGTATTTTATTATAAATAGAGAGGGTTAGGGTAGGGTTTAGGCATCCAATTATTGAGTGATCGTTTCTTTTTTTTCCTTTCCTACCTCAACTCCCATTTCTCCAAAGTTCTTTGTATTACTTCTTGAACTAGCATCCCTCTTTATGCATGACTAAAGATGCTTCCACACGATGGAGAATGGAAAAATGTAAATTGAGGAGATCAAAGAACACGAGTTGTGGGGCCAAAAGGAGTAGTACTCTAGTGACATCATATATCAAATAGTAACCAATTGGATAAGGTTCAAGGCTCAAGTATTGTTGAATTAAAAAAAGAACACGAGTTGTGGGGACAAGAACATATTGAACATCTTCTTTAAAGAATCCATTAGCAGCACCAGCACTGCATCTAAGACAACGAGACCAAGGGCATCTTTATTCTTTAATTGAGTTTATTCTTTTTTTCTTCTTTCTCCCTCATTTCAGTTTTTACTCTAGAATTGGTTTTCTATTGTAAGTTATACCTTAGTTTAAAGGGTGCCTCATCTTCTCAACTACCGTACTAAACCAAATTATTTTAAAAAAAATAAAAAAGATTTTATTTTGATAAACAAAGCTTTTATTGAGAAAATAATAAAATAGTATGCATGAAATGGACTAACAAAGAAGAAAGAGACCTCCAAAAATAAGTGGAGACCTGCCTAAAAAATGGTCTCCAATCAAGAGAAATAATGCCTAGAAAATAATTACAAAACGTCTTAAAAACGTAGGCCTAGAGATAAACATAGAATCTAATGAGGCCCTATACATCATTAATATATTTCAACCCCTCTAAAAATTTTGTTTCTCACCCCAAAGACCCCACAGGATGGCTCACACACTAGCTTGCCACCAAAAACCCCCTTTCTCATTAAGGGAAGAGAAAAAAATTTAATATGTATTTATTTATCATTATTTTTTATGGAAAAATGTTCCAATAATGAAGAACCTGAAAACCATTATTGATCACTATCGACAGTCTACACATGGAGATAGGGGAAGCCCTTGTTGATTAATTTTCTTCTGTTATGCTCAAATTCTCAGGAGACAGCAAGATGTTCGTATAACCACTCAACTTTCTATTCTGATGGACTCCAATAAGCATTTGGAGTCTGGTAGACCACAATTTGTTGTAGTTGCATCAACTAACAGGTAGTTATATTCTATTATTTAACTAAAAGTTTCATGATTGTTCAAATACTTTTGTTAATAGCATATGTGCCTATGATTAAAAAGTCATGAGTTCGAATCTCCTACTCTCAATTGTTGTTGAAAAAAATATTACTATTTTTTCATTACTTGTACACGTATCCTTGTAGTTTTCAATACCGTGACATATAAGGTGCTAATATTCTTGGAAGCTTAGTGTAGTTAATTTATTGAAGTGAGAGTTCGTTTTCCTCACCTTTGCAATGGTGAGAGCAAAAAATGAATTATATAGGTAGAAAGAAACATGCACACAAAATCCTGGGTGTTTTTTCTTTTTCTTGTTCTCTAAGAGGCTGTTGAGCTAGTATGTTTACGATTCCTCTCTTTTTCCCTCTCTAAACTCATGCTGTCTCGTTACATAGGTGAAATGTTTTAACAGCACCGTTGATTTTTTCTTAAGTAGACTAACTGCTAATATTTCTTTGCTATCTTTTTCCCTTTCACGTTTCACTTTTTTTTCCTTGCTCTCTAAAATATTTAATATTTTCTTTATTAAAGAGTGGATGCAATTGATCCTGCACTTAGAAGGTCAGGGCGTTTTGATGCTGAAATAGAAGTAACAGCACCAACTGAGGATGAACGATATCAAATTCTTAGGGTAAGTGAATATAGTCGTTATACCCATCTTGAAAGGTCATTTATTCAGTAAAACCTGTGAGCTATCACCATTTAGGTCCAGTGTATTTTTTACTTACTTTTATTAAAAGAGGACTATTATGTCTTGATGGAAAAATTATAGTAGTTATAATTGATTTTACATAAAAACCGTGTGCAGCTGTACACAAGGAAGGTCCAATTGGATCCAGAGGTTGATTTACGAGCCATAGCTGCATCTTCCAACGGGTTTGTAGGAGCTGACTTGGAGGCTTTGTGTCGTGAGGCTGCATTGGCTGCATTGCAACGGCGCTCAGGTACAAATGAGAATGCTATTCTCAATCTGACAACAGAAGACTGGAAGCATGCAAGATCTATTGTTAGCCCAAGTATGACTAGAGGCGTCACAGTGGAAGTTCCAAAAGTGACTTGGGATGACATTGGAGGACTTAAAGATTTAAAAGTGTGTATGGCATGATTTTTTCTGGCTAATTTTTAAGGAGCATTATTTACAACTTTCTATTTATTGTAAACAGAAAAAGCTTCAGCAATCAGTTGAATGGCCTATCAAACATGCCGCTTCTTTCTCAAAGTTGGGTATATCACCAGCTCGGGGGATTCTTTTGTACGGGCCTCCAGGTTGCTCAAAAACAACTCTTGCTAAAGCAGCTGCAAATGCTGCTCAAGCATCCTTTTTTTCACTCAGGTATTTTTCCCCTAATTCTAAAAGTGTTTTTTTTTTTTCTTTCTCATTTCGGTTTATTATATAAAAGGAATTGTGAATCGAAAGTGTAGATTCGAAATGTTGAGTGTCAATGCTGTCTCAATATTTCAATCAAAGAAGCATGAACATGGACAAGACACAATACAACCATAGTGATATGGGGATGTTCATGGTCTCGTGTTGGTTTGATTGTCCGTTTCTGGCCAGATCCACTCTACCAGTATCTTTGGTTTGTGAGAATGGACAAATTTCATTTTTAACCAAATATTCGGATACTCCGACTTGAATTTCTCAAATTTAAAAGGGCAGTGGAACTTCACAGAAAAACACCAATTTCCAAAAGAATATTTCATCAAAGGTGTAGGAGAAGTGGCAGAGTACGCCTTGCTGATGGATATATTTTGACTTCGATTCACCAAATGATTTCCTGTAGTATTTTGTTCGAATAGGATGTTCTTTTATCTCTGTGTTTAAAATACCTGGAGGCTGGACTCTTCGAGATATAGCCAACTTGTGATTTTTTTTCTTTGATCAACAGGCAAACATCTGGTGTTCTGTTTATCTTTCTGTACTCACATGTCAGAATAAAATATCTTGCCACACGTTTCCCTCTTACAGTTCAAACGACATGAAAACCATTAGATTTTTTCTTGCTATTTTTCTTAACTAAACTGCTCACTTTAGATATCGTCTTGAAGTTTTCAAGTAATACAAAACTTGTGGGACACAGGAAGATATCGTCTTGAATTGTTAACACAATGACCTTTCTTTTACCACATTTTGTCCGTGTTTATATGAAACTCTTAGTTGTAGTAGTACTTAATTCAACTGCATGTCTTCAGCGGTGCAGAGATGTACTCTATGTATGTTGGTGAAGGAGAGGCTCTCCTGCGCAACACTTTTAGAAGAGCTCGTCTTGCTGCACCAAGCATAATATTTTTCGATGAGGCCGATGTTGTTGCTGCCAAAAGGTAAGTGGTTAGCAAGATGATTTTCCAAGATTTTTGTGGTTCCAGATACAGATAAAAATTGTAATTTATTTTTAAGTCATGCTCCTACTAGTCTGTATTCTTGCATTATTCATGCGATGAATTTTATTTGTATTACTCTGTAATATTAGAGGTGGGAGTTCAACCGGCAGCAGCACGGTAGGAGAAAGGCTTCTATCTACGTTGTTAACTGAGATGGATGGTCTTGAAGAAGCTAAAGTGAGTGTGATATCCATAAAACCACCCTTTGTATCTTTGGAAGATGCATCTCTTTTTCCATTTTTCTTTTGGTTTTCCTTGTTTTGAATTGAAGTGTTATTGCGCAGGGAGTACTTATTTTAGCTGCTACAAACCGTCCTCATGCCATTGATGCTGCCCTTATGCGACCAGGACGCTTCGACTCGGTGAGACATCTGTTTTCTCGTTTATTTGTTCTTATTCTCTTATGTAATAAGAATGACAAGTATTTCTACCATGCTTGGAAGATAAGATAGTTGGCTATTCCGTGGCACTGGCATTGTAGTTATGCACGATTTATGGAATTTGTGAGGGGAGAGAAATAATAGAATTTTTAGAGGGGTTAGTGATATCTTCGGGTGATGTTTGGGGACTCGTTAGATTCTACGTTTCACTTTGGGTCTCAGTTTCTAAACTTTTTTGTAATTGTTCTATAATAGTATTTTTTAATAATTCGAAGCGGTTTTGATAGGGTGTCTCCCTTGTTTGTCTGGGTTTTATATTTTGTATGTCTTTTATTGTTCTTTCATTCTTTTGTTAATGGAAGCTCGTACATTAAAAAAACAAACAAACAAAAAAGATACATTTTTTCATGGTATAATAGCAAAAATTGCTTTATTTAGTTCAAACCCACCTGTTCTGATTTTTGTGTGTTCAAGTATGGATACTATGCTGTCATATTGACATTCATTCCTCTATCTAATCTACTCATAGGTGCTCTACGTACCTCCCCCGGATTTAGAAGCTCGATACGAGATACTTCGCGTTCATACTCGTCCCATGAAAATTGGAAGTGACGTCGACCTCAAAAGAATAGCAGAGGAAACAGAGCTTTTCACCGGGGCAGAACTCGAAGGCCTGTGTAGGGAAGCTGGAATTGTAGCTTTAAGAGAAGACATAACTGCTAGTGTTGTTTGTGGTCGCCATTTTCAGATGGTAAAGGATTCTTTGAAACCAGCTTTAACCTTAGCAGATGTTGATATATTCTCCACTTTTATGATGACCCGTTCTGCTATTTCTTCACAACATTCTGACCTAAGTTCCAATGAAAGGATCAACAGTGAAAGGAATTTGTTGGGCCCTTTGTCTTTGGTTAAACTTGGTTTGGTTGGGTGTATCTTTTTTGTTCTTGCTAAATATTTTCTAACTGAGAAAGATCAGGTTGAACATGAATTGATGTTTACCTAAGACAAGATTTGATTTATACATTTTGGTTGATATTTGTAGGGTAATTGTATTTTTGTTTTTTATTATTTATTTTTTTGGATAAAGGGAAGAAAAAGAGGAATATTTAAATCATGCGCGGGTATGATGTATAAAATAATGCCCACATATGTGGCTCAATATGGGCCACAATGTATTTGATTATAAATCCAAAAGATAAAAAAATAAAATAAAGAAAAATAGATTATGGTCTATATTGAGCTACATATATGGGCATTATTTCACACATGATGCCTGGGTATGATGTAAATATTTCTCGAAGAAAAATGGGAAGATTTTTTCATCACAGATTCTTTTATCAGATAATTTTGGTCAAGTCTGTCGCTATGTAACATTTGCTATGTGATTTGAAGTGTTCCCATTTTGTTTTTGGAAGGGAATTAAGTATTACCCAATTTACTATGTCAATAAACATACCTCTGATTCTGTTCTCTTTAAGTTATTTTAATAATGTGAAATATTTGCTTTTTTATTCATAAGGAGGCAAGCCCTCCTTAAAGAGTGTATGTGACACCAATTGGTACCATAAATTTTTTTTTATCAATATTAAGAAAAATGTAAAAAAAAAAAAATTTTGTGGTACCAAATAGTATTATATATACTCTTTAAGAGGATTTGCCTCCTTATAAATAAAAAGATAAATATTTCTCTTTAATTATTTCTTAAATGGATGCCTTGCGCCAATTCAAACTTAGAAAATACCTTAAACTATGGGGTTTTTGATGAATAGCAAAAAAATAAAAAACAAAATTCTAGAGGATCAAAATTTTAGAAAAAAAATTTAAATATAGCAAAAAAATCTATTCGATAGTCACAAAATTGATCACTTCGATGGAGTTTTTTTTTTTTTTTTTTGAAATATCGATGGAGTTTCTAATCAAGTAAAATTAATGTCTTCGATATATATTTTTACAAGAAGTTATCCATCAATATTTATCATAAACATCAAATTTAAAGTATTGCGTTACCCTATCAATCTCTAGAATAGTAAAGCTAAATTATAAAAAAAAAATGCCCATGCACTTTGAAGATTGGGTCAAAAATATCTCTTAAAAAATTCCTATAAATTTTAACAAAAATATACTCTTAGGCTAACTTTTAAAAAATACCTTAAACTTTTCAAAATTTTAAAAATATCCTCTTAACTTTAAAAAACTTTAAAGTCACTTTATATAACAAATTTGATCAAAACCAATCCGAAATAATAAAATGAGAATATATTTTAAAATTTATATAACAACAAAAGTTAAAAATAACCCTTTTTTTTTTTTTTGAAATAACCAATTTTAAACTTTAAACTACAAACTAACCAAATATATATGTTCCTTAAAAAAATAATAATGGAATAAAAAAATAAAACAAATAATAATAGTATGTTTATTATTATTTTATGAGGCCGGCCTCGACGGCCATCGAGGTTTAGAGGGTTTAGGAGAATCGTGCCGCCTAAACCCGCGAAAGCCACAGCCTCGAACTCGAAGCATCCATTCTCTGAGAGCTCAAAACAATGAGCGGTAACAAAATTGCATATACTTTGCTTCATCGAGCTCGAATGGCCGCCGCCTCGTCTTCAGTTGCCGCCGCCGGAAGACCGGCTTCTACTGTCTTCTTTTGCGGCGAACCAAGGTCTTCTCAAAGTTCCTGCTCCTCTTCCGCCCGCCGTGTTCATTTCCGTCGCGAGCACGCATTCGCCTTTTCTCCCTCAGCATTCGTACGCTTCTTCAGTACCAATTCCTCTAAAGAATCTGAAGATGGAGTGAAGGATCAGAATCCAGTTCAGTGTATGGAAGTGTTTTCTTATTCCGGTGCAATCCGTTAGTTTTCTCTTATTTTTAGGTCTTGGTTGAGATTTCTGTTTGGATCATGTTTCATCAATGGATCTGTGTAGTTGACCGATTAGTGATTTCGTAGTTTATGTTCGATTGTAAGTTAGAGTTTACTCCTTATGTTTTAAAAATTAGAATTTAGAACTTATTATTTGATAAAACCTAATAGATAGTTTCGTAATTTTTGGCCAATTAAATAAGGGAGAGGTCGTTATTTATGTGTCAATGATGGGAGTCTGAGATAATTAATTGATTTTTTTGATAAAAGAAACAATTTCATTGATGGACGAAATTATAAAAGATAGGGCGATAAACCCATAGTAGGGAATTATGAAAGACCTCTCGAATTAAAAAGGAGGGTGAGATAATTAATTGATTGGACAAAAAAATTTGCATCATTTACACGAGTAATTACCTCCACGTATTTAGTTCGCCACTGATTTACAAACAACATGGACTGTTTTTTAGTTTTATCAAACCGTCAGGATTAAATTCTAATTTTTCAAATCATAGAGGTTAAATTTTAGCTTTCTCCAAATCATAACTACTAAAGTCTATTTTTTTAAACTATAGGAATCAAATTTATAATTTATGCATTGACTTTTTATGTTGTAGATAATGTTTGCTGTAAGTGGAATAAATGACTATGGACGATGTGAGTCAGTCGTGATAAGTTGTTTTGATTGTTGAATTGCTTATCTAGTTTATGTTTAATTGAGCTTCTTGTTGCTTCTATACGTGCAGTTCTCATGCTTTCAAAGTTTAGTAACAATATTATCTAAGAACTAGTTGCTTTTCAGTGTTGATAACTAATTATCATTGTAGTGTGTTCATTTAAATTTTAAGCGTAAATTTTTTATGATGCGAGTCAGTGTAGAAACTTTTCCTCATTCTAATGTTAATATCGTGTTCATTGCTTGCTGTATAATTTTCAGGATATTTTATTAACTCTCTTGGACAAAATTGGCTATTGAAAATTCTAATCTTGGAAATTAATTTTTGTAGATGGGAGGGATGAAGGGGAAGAAACTACGGATGGATGGGAAGAAGATGATGATTTGGATCCTGAGGTATTTTTATCTGCTGAAATGAGCTTTTTATTCCACAATTATTATAGATGATCATGATGCTAATTGTTGATAACATAGCTTGGCGATGGAGGGGGTGGTGGTGGTGTTGTTTTACAAGGCGTGCCGTGGGGCGAACGTGTTCTTTCTCTTGCTCATGAAGTCCTGCTGCAATTTGGCGATGACATAAAACTCTATTCTTTTAAGACTACTCCACGTGGATATATTTATATCAGATTAGACAAGCTCTCAAACCAGTAATTTTCTTCTTTTTGTCCATATTTTCCTCCATAATAGGCGTGCTTTCTACTTTCTGTGTACTGGGGAATTTGATTTGCAATCACATTTAAAGCCGTTGTGCATGTAGGAGAGGTATGCAATCAACCAATTGTCGTAGGGTCAAACTGTTTATCTTGTAAGAATAGTCGAAGTGTGCGTAAGTTTGTTCGGACACTCACGAATATAAAAAAAGCAATCAATTCAAATCCTGTCAAACAGTAACAGAAGAAAAAAGTAATTATTTCAAACTCAATTGTCTCTGAATCTTCAAGTTTTATTCAATAACCTTTCTTTTTGTCAATATGGATTCTGCCAATTCTGGTAGTTTTTATCGGCAACTAGATAATCGTGAAATTTTCTAGTCTTGCTTGGTGGAAATCCTTTTAACCTTGAAAATGATCTGGAATGGGCTGTTTGGATTACATAATTAGGAATTGCATGCGGCCTTAACTTGGATTTATAAATTTACAATTTGTAAAATCTTGATCTCTTCCTTAGATATGGGTGTCCTAGCTTGGATGAACTTGAAAGTTACAGCCAAGAGTACAAGAAAAGATTAGATGAAACTGGGGCACTTGGAAATATTCCGGATGATTTAGCTTTTGAGGTAACAGCTGATTAGATTTTACCATTCATTCCTATTCCTGCACAAAAATAATTGCTTAGTACACAATTTATTTATTTTTGGCTGCATAAATCATAGAAATACATCAACACCTCAACAAGCATTCTCTTGCCGTGAAGGTATCATCTCCAGGTGCAGAGAGATTACTCAAGGTCCCAGATGATCTGTCTAGATTTAAAGCCATGCCAATGCGAGTGTGCTACGTAGAAGAAATTGAATCGAGAGGCAATGAAAATGATGCAGTTTTTATGTTGGATCATGTGGAATTGGAATCTGAAAGCTGTGTCTGGAAATTGGCAAATGTAAGGGAAAATCGAGATCCTTTAAGTAAGGGCAGGCCTTTGTCACGTAAGCAGAAAGAATGGAGGTTAAAGTTACCCTATGGAAATCATAAGAAGGTATTCCTTTATCTTGAATGCTGAAAATTAGCACCTCAAGGTTCTCAATAAAGGATGTGTATCTATCTGTGTGCTTAATTCATGAGGTTAGTGTTAGTTTTGCGAAGCATTATTTCTTTTTGAGGTCTTTGAGCTATTGTACTTGTAGACTTTCTTCTGTTTGAAAATTTTGTTTTCAGCAGGAGCATTATTTATTCATAGGATGTTTTTCTCCTTTTGGAATTGTTATCTTTGTAAGGATTTGGTATACTGGTTTCTCGGCTCATTCTGCTTTTGTCAAATCTACACTAATATTTTTTTTCTCAACTGTATTAAACTTCAAGGTTGATTTTTTTTTCTCTGATCAAATTCATTTTCATGGCCTATTGATGTTGTTGATTCGCTATAGTGGTGTTTTCTATTAGATATATTATATATATATATATATACATACTTCTTTCAACTCATTTGGTTTTCCTTCTTTATCATCGCACTTCTGCCCTAATCTTTCTTACTCCATTGGTTAAAGTTCGGTAAATAAGAGGAAGTATGTTGTTTTTACCCTTTCCCATCCTTAATATAAGCATTTTTTCTAAACAATCATGAGTTGACCTAGTGATAAAAAAGTGTTATGGAAATCATAAAATGCTTAGAGAAAATGAGTTCAATCTAGGATGGTTACATATCTAAAAATAAATTTCTTATGAGTTACACTGACAGCCGAATGTTGAAGGGTCAAGCGGTCGTTATGACATGCACTATGGAAATAATCGAGGTGCGCTTATCCCTCACTCACACTTGTCGATAAAATTATTAAAAAAAAAAAAAAAAATATCTGTGATAATCTCTGTTACCTGAGTTGCACGTGCTTTAGTTGTTGTGGAAGCCTAAGCGCATCTTGTATAGCAATTGTCGGGTTAATATATCCTTGCAGGATTTTAGTTTTTCAATACAAATAAAGTGCAGATATGTGGCTGCATTAACGGGTTAAACAAAGAGCTGCTTGAGTAGAACTCCTGAAGTTATGGTCGTGGAATCAACAAAAGTTGGTTGACTTCATGTAATATGCATTTGGTTTGTTGATGTTAAGACCTTCAAAAGAATATGGTGTTGCCCTTCATGGACTGAGGTAAGAAATTGTACTATATATTTATTTTTATACGTATATTCAGGGATCTTGTTATTGGTTTATTTCTTTTGTAAGAATGCTTAAGTATATTTTAATCATATTCATGAGAATGGAATTGTTTATTTCAGATTCAAATTTAGAGTGATATTATTTTGAAACTACCACAATTATATGCAAACAAATACAATAATGAGAAGAATACCATTCCTAGAAAAATATTACTAATCTCTTCTACTCGAATCACATTCTAACCAGCATATTACATAATAGAACCGTAAGAGCTGACGTTCTTTTGGAGGAAATCCATCCGAGCCACAGTAATCTTATCAAGCATCACAATGGGAGGGCCATTTGACAAATTTCAAAGTAAAACAAAGCTTGGCCCGTTTTGTATGTCACATTCGTAGAACGAGTTCTTTTTTCCTCTTGGAGGAGGATGCTTAGGAGGGACACATCAATAATTGAGGTAACTGTTTGATGAGTGAATTTTTCCTTACAAGATTATAGATGCTAAAGTAGTTTGCACAAGAACGAACCTTAACTATTACTGAATGGTGTAGTTGATTTTGGCAAGTGAATTATGAGAGAAATATGAGGTTCCATCTCAAAATATCAAAGAGTGGAATAACACATCTTTCTTACGAATATTATGAGATATTCTCGCATTTTCAATGTTGGATCCACAATATACCCCACAAGATGGATGCCTGCCTTTTTTTCTTTTCTTTTTTTAATATAACAATATTAGGGGAAGGGAGATTCGAACCTGTAACCTCAAAGTTACTAGTTTGTATAAGATGTCGTTAGAGCTCTGCTTTTGTTGGCAGATGGTTGCTTACTTGGGTTCACTATTAATGGGTCGAATCTTTTATTTTTTATTGGAGCGAATACCCATTTAAGTTTTATGGACTATTATGATACCATATTAGATAAACATGAGGTGTCATCTAAAAAATTAATTGATAATGAGAGGAGTAATTCACCTATCTTATAAAGGTTGTGAGGATTTCTCACATTTGAATGTGAAATCCTCAACTTGTTTCTTCATGATGGTGTCTCCTTGAGTTCATTCTTAGATCAGATCTCAATTTCATTTTCTAGATTGAATACTCGTTTAGACTTAATGAATTATGATACCATATTAGAAAAACATGAAATTTCATTCCAAAACTAATTATCAATAGGCAGAGTACCTCATCTTTCTTATAAATATCGTGAGATATCCTCACATTTTTAACAATATTGTGAGGTATCTTCACCTTTTTAACAGTGATATCTTGATTAATATCCACCATATAGTGCTATGTTTCTCCTTTATTTTTCCTCTCTCTTTCAACCCTTGTCTCCGTCAGCAGCAAAGCTTTTTTGTGGTTGTTAGCTGTTGGTCTCCAATTTCTCTTTCTAAATTATTTTGTCCAAGTTCTTTTTTGTTCTCTCTGACACAACCTCATCTCTTTTGTTTGTTTATACCTAACTACCACATATTAATAAATCTTTAACAGTATCTTGTTTTTCAATATTTGATAATTATGAGTTGATAACGTGGCATCATATAATCTATCAATTATATTATTGTTCACAAGGCTATCCACATTAATATTTTCATAATAAATTTAAAATCTCTACATTTTATCTGTGATAACAGGATACATTCAAAGGAGCTGGCCATGTTGCCATGTTGCCATGTTGCCATGTTGGGCAGGCTGTAGAGTAGATAATCTCATTATGGATAAGTGGACCTCTGAGTAGCTATATATGATTTCTTAGAAAGAAATTAATGTTGCAGGTCATGTGTTCTTGACATATCTTTTCTCACTAATTGACAAAACCAAAATTAGGACATCCAATTACAGCCCCATTCAGCTTTGTTGGTTGTAGTTATTCTGGTTTCTGCATGAACAAGTCTCTTTCATGAATATCTATCTATTTCAGTACATTTTGCACATCTCTTGATTCAAAAGTTGCCTGACGTCATAAGAAAATAATTTGGGAAATTTTAGGTGTTTGAAGGAGGTTTTGGATCAGGAATTGGTTCGAAGAGTTAGAAAATTAAAATTTTTGTAATAGCTTGTTTGGATGTAGATTTTTATAGAGGAGTAACAGCTAAAAACTGTTTGAATGTGATTTTTTTGTAGTGAATTAGATACAATAGCTTGTTTGGATGTAGATTTGAAATAATGGGTTATTTTGAGTAAGTTAAAAATTAATGATTAGAAATGAGTGGTTAAAAATGAGTTATTTTAAATAGTTAGAAATGAATAATTAAAAATGAGTGGTTATGTTAAGTAGTAAGAAATGAGGAGTTGTTTTGAGTAGTTACAATAATTTCATTTGTATGTGATTTTTTGAGTAGTTAGTAAATGTTCTATGTAAATTTTCTTTAAAGGGACAAACAAATACCTATTAAATATTTTCAAAGTGGCTTATTCTTGGCATTTTTTTTTTTACTGTTGCAGGACTGAACTTTTGATGAGGAAATATCTAGCAAAATGTTCATGCTGAGGTAAAAATACTTCCTCATTTCTATTCACCAAATTTCGGTCCTCCTTCAAACTTAATAAAGGAAAAAAAAAAAAAGAAAAAAAAAATTCATGCAAGTAATCGCAAAAGGTGCTTGGTTTTCTCGTGCTTTGGTGTGCCTTTTTGGTAGGGTAATGATCCTAGTTTATGTAATTGTTGAAGGATTTTTTTTTTGTTGGCGTTTTAGGGTATAACGTTGAGCTATGGTTTTGTTGGCTTTGAAAGAGAAAATCTAATAAGGGTAAAAACTATAAAAGGTGTTTGGCAAATGTATTGGGGTACAGAATTGTTCTATATTAGTTAGACGAGGAAAAGATTACGTATATATTCAAAATAAATAATATCATATCAACATAGAGATTCAATTAGAGTCGTCGTTGTTATGAGAAAGTAGGTTTTCATAAATAATACTTATTTGAATCTTCCACGTTTTCCTTCCGTGTGGCAGTGACATTCTTTCTCCTCTGACAGCCCATTCGTCTTTATCCATTCAATGCTCTACCGAATTACTTTCCTCTGCTGCTTAGAAATTTCTACCCAATAAGTGTAAGTTTAGGAGGAAAATTAAGTAACACATGAAACATATGTTCTTTTCGGGTGAATAACACAAACAATTATTACTCGAATAATAAATGATAGTTAATATTCATCTTAATATTCTTTATTTCAAAGTATGTATTGTCTATGATCTAATTTCACTAAAAAAAATTTCCACTAATCATTATTTACACCGCAAAATCATATATGATTACTCTTTAAACATAATTTAATCTATATCTATATTTTAAACATAGACAATGATTATTCAGTAACAATAGTTATCATATTCTTACTCCAAATGTGTACTAACAATTAACAATGGTATAGTGTAGGTGTAGTTTAACTCAAGAAATGTAAATTAAGAGAAAAAATAGGTAAGTTAATTTATTGAATAAGACATAAATTACAATTTCAAACGTCATCTCACATCATAGAACTAAAAAAAAAAAAAAAAAAGAAAGAAAGAAAGAATAGAATGGGGACAACAATAAGAGATGCCTTCTTAGTTTGAAAGTTAAGAGTCAGTTATTTGCTGTTTTGAGCAAGTAGAAGTCAATTTGAAGAAGTAATCATGATTTTTTTTTTTTTTAATATGGCAAACATGGAAATTGTGTTTTTGGGCTTTACAAGTTGTACCTACCAAATATAAAAATGGTGTGTTTCTTGTTTTTATAATTTTTTTTTTCTCTTTATAATGGTGGTGTTTTTTTAAGTATGTACCATCTTTATACACGTTACAGTTTTTTATTTATTTTTAGATTATAAAAATTTAGAGTAAAAGATATTCGAAGTCATGATCTCTTATCATTGAATGTACATCGACACGGGTGATCTCTCATGTTTGCTTATACATGTCATAGTTGAACTAAATCCCCGGGCATAATTGATGATATGGTGATATAAATCATGGTTCGATCAATAAATAAAGAATATTGTTTTTAGCAAATAAGATAAATTGAGAATGTGATTGGATTGGATTGGCTATTCTTGATTTGACCAATTAGTGGAGAATAAGGATCAATTTTGCCCCATCCACGTTTGAATATTTATGAAAAAATAAAATGATATCATTACTAATGGAAACAAATTCAAAATTTAAAATGTCATACAGAAAAAGTAAAGATCGGGGAACGCCGTAGAATGTGGGAAATTACATAAACTTAATCGTCCTTTTAAGCAAATGTAGCATAATTCAATTAAAATATTGATTATTTAAAAAAAAAAAAAAGTATTAACATATTAATATATCAATAAACTGTTATTCCCATTTACTAAAAAAGAATCATGGTTGTTTCAAAAAAAAAAAAAGAATCATGGTTGTTTAAAAAAAATTATGGTTAGTTAAATAGTTTGAAAAAAAAAAAAAATTATTGACAATGGTTTAGAGGACTTGTTTCAACCAAATGTATAATTATCGGAGGGTGAATTCTCAAAAAAAAAAAAAAAAAAAAAAAAAAAAAAAAAAAAAAAAATATATATATATATATATATATATATATATTTATTTATTTATTTTTGCATTTATTTATTGGGGGTGACTTAACTTTTAATTGATTGTTTGTTTCTTTTCTTTTCGGTTATGCAATTTACTTATAAGTTTTTTTTTTTATTCTTTGGTTGTAAATCAATTCAATACCAACGTTGTTTGGTTGTAAACCAGTTCAACACCAGCGTCACACGTTCGATTCCGAAATCGGTATTAGTCCCTTATATGTACTCAAAAAAAAAAAAAATTAATTACCAAAATAAATATAATTCAATAATAATCTACGCATGTCCTAAAATAAAGTAGCGAAAATTAACTTTCTAATCCGATAATTATAAACTTTTGAAAATTGATTGTAAATCTCTATTTTAATTTTAGACTTTTAAAAATATTTTATACATAGTAAAATATAAAACATTTAATTTGATGGAGGACAATCAAATTAATACCAATATTAATTATTAATACATTTTAATACTATATTATAAATACGTACTAATATTAATGTCGAAAGAAAGTACGTAATAATATCCAATAATACTAATGACTATCTTTGATAGTTTTTTTTTTTTTTTGGAAAATTATAATAGATAACCTATTTTAACAAAATAATTATAAATTTAATTAAATTTGAAAATATTTGCATCTATAGTAAAAAATACAATATTACTAATACTGATTATACAATATTATTTTATTATTAATACAGTATTTTATATTATTAATACATTATTATGTATTAACATAATTTTATATGTTATTAGTACACTATTTTGTGTATTTATATAGTTTTATTATTAATAATATCGTATAATTATTAATACTTATGACAACGATTGTTTTTTTTGTTTTTTTGCTAAATATTGTAAATACTTTTTCAATTTTGCCTAATTCTAAAATAAACCCTATTTTTTTAAAGTAATCATATTTTAATTATTTTTTAAATAATCTTATAAATTAAAAAAAAAAAAGTAATTTATTATATAGAGTTGATTATGATTGCATTGGATAACGACAATGTGAAGTTTACCATTAAATTATTTATTATGATATATTAAAAAGAAAATGACAAAAAGGAAAAAAAAGATTCTCCTCTATAATTAAGTTTATAAGAAACAAACATTGATTAGCCAATTAATTAATTAACAATATCAAGAGCTGATGCTTCAAATCTACAAGCAACTAACTTTAAAAAAAAAGGTGCAAATCTACAAAATAATTGGCAAGATGATGCTTAGAAGAAAGAGAGGGAAAAATTAGTATTTATATTATACATTAATATTATATAAATAAAAAAGAATCTGACTCTGCCATGTTATCCAAATTTAAAGCTTTGTTGGGCAGTTGGGAAGCAGTAGGCTTAGCTCCCTATGTCCAGAAATTCAAGACTTTGAATCAGCAAACCCCACAGATCTCTCTCTCTCTCTCTCTTTTTTTTTTTTTTTTTTTTTTTCTCATTTACAACCCTTTAGAGCATTAATAATAGTTACTTAAAAAATACAATAATAATAATTTAGGGTTTTAATTATTATAGGGAGATTTAAATTATGATCTCTTGGTCATTAAGAGTACACTCTATTTTTTGTCATAGTCCACACTTCAGACTTCAAAAGTAATTATATGGGTTATGATTAATTATCCGAATAATCACTATTCATCTACATTTTTTTAGAGGTCCCTAAACTATAATGGGTGGATCTCAAAATTTAATTTGGAGGTCCGAATTTAAAATATTTTGAGAAGTTCACTTTACCCATACATAAAATTACAAATTCTAGGATTTTAAAAAGTTAACATATGAAATGAGATCTTTTTTTGTCTCTAATGGGGTGGCGTGATGATCGAATGCTTGAGTTTTGAAGGTGCGCTCTCTTCAAGATCACAGATTCGAAACTTACTTGTAAAATTAATTTAGACATGTCTCTATTCTTTCGATATCTCCGAGTGTCTAGTCTATAAATGAACATTGTTATCATGAATATAGTAGAGTGAAGTTTCGGTTAAAAAAAAAAAAACAAGATCTACTTTTATATAGAAAATAACAATAAATTTTAAATAGGGGACATCATCTTATTTACATGTAATAAATACTTTTAAAATACATATGAAATCCATTTTACATAAAAAAAAAAAATAATAATAATAACAATAAATAATTAACCAATTAAAATTTTGGAGGGCTATAGCCCCTTTGCATCCGCCCCTACGTCCCCCTTAAATATAGGTTGATAATTTATGTAACCACTAACTTCCTCTTAAATATAAATTGTTTTATATATTTTAAGTCTTAAACGAGTTCAACACTATAGTCACAGATTCGATTATAGAAATTAGTATTTGACTTTTATATTATTTGAAAGTAGCAGTATGTCTATGTAAGATTTATTTGTTCCCTCCTCCTCAATTTGTATTAAAAAAAGTCATAAACGATTTTTCATCTTTAATTCATATTGATTTTTCCAATGTTTAAGATGTTGAGATAAGGAACATTTCTATGGTCTCATTCATTGGACAACAAAATATTGTTTAATCATTTGGCTTGTTATAATGAATATGAATGATTTTTTTTTATTATTATTTATTTATTTTGTTTTTGAAACAAGGGTAGAATATGAATGAATTACTTGCACCTAACACTCTAATTATATATTAATCTGTCAATTCAAAATTGGCAATGATGGCCTAACGAGAAAAATTCAATTTCATATAGGCGTATATTACAAGTTAAGATCTTTCTCTTTTTTTTTTTTATTATTATTTTTTTTTTATTTTATAAATATTATATCTATAAAAGTATAGAAATAAGAATGGTGAGGATGGAAGCTTAAAAAATGAGAGAAAATGTAGAGGGCAATAAAAGAGGTCCAAATTAGTTGGTTTTACTGATTTTTTATTATTATTATTTAATAAACCAATGTTCAAGTCAATTCAACTCGATAAAAAAGTTCATTTCTAAATACTTCAACATCATAAATTGAACACTTAAAAAAAAAAAAAAAATTGAACACATAATCTTTTAATTTTTTAAGATGATTTTTTATCATTAAATTAATCTAATTAATTTAGAAAAATATTTATAGATTGGACATTGATAAAAATGCCAATGTTAAGAAGTAATAGAAATATTGATAAAGTATATAAATAAAAATAAAATAATAATGAAATTATTATTATTATTAGTTTGAAAAGAACAATGGAATAAACTTGAGAGGTCTAAACACTATTTATTCATTAAAATATTTGCGATACATGCACTTAACTCTCATAATAGTTTAAGCATTCTTCTTGAATCCCTTAAAAAAGTTTTGTTATTTTTATTTTTTTAATTAAACAATCACTTAAAGAGTTAATTATGCATTT
>JBBMKA010000003.1:3249640-3275977 GCA_037833695.1 Sechiopsis laciniata | reverse complement strand
CTAGAACAAGATCTTCCATATCTTACTTCTAGATCTTTGATCTTAAGAGGTAATCAAATTCTAGCTTTTCTCTTGGTGGTTCCCAAATCCATAAGGAAGTGTTAATCTCTTAATTCGAAGGTTCTTGCTTCACTATAAGCTTGGATCTTTGGGCTGAGAATTAGGGTTGCCTTATCACTTTCATAATATCCTTTATAAACCATCTATAAATCTTTTAGATACAATATCATTTATATTACACTTCCTATCATAATCCTTCTAGCCAAATTACAAAGTTTTCTTCAACTTTACTGATAACTCTTCTATTCAAATAAGAGTGTCCGTCACAACCATTCAAAATTTTGATAAGATTCTATTTTTGCCAAATTCTTTGTAACCACTTAAAACTCTTCGTTATCACTTAAAACTCTTTCTAAATCAATATTTCAGATTTCTAAAATCATCTATCCAAACACGTTCTAAATGTGTAGATGTGTACAGAGTATCATGAAAAGTATTTATTAATAAGTTAAAATATATTTTTATAACTTTGAAAAGAGTTATGGTTAACTTCAAGTTATTTCTTTAAAAATAAAACTAACTAAATAATAATAAATGTGAACATATTTTATAATTTATAAAAGAAATGTCTATACAAATAATTATCTTTAGAAAATTAGACAATTAAGTAATAATACAGATTAGTTTAAACCGATTTTTTTAAAAGTTTTTTTTTTTTCTTTTTTTGAAAAGTAGTTTAAACTGAATTGATACTACGTGGAAAAAAATGTAAAATATATAAAATATAAAAGTTAAAGGATATTAATAGTAATGGCTACATCATTCAAAATAATTAGGGTATGCCTACGATTATAAAATGTTTAAATGGATAGCTAAATTGGACTGGGGATATAACTACCCGAAATTTTTAACTAGATAATTAAGGATTTAATTAGTTACAATTAATAAAATCGAGTTTTATGTAAAAATAACTAATTTTATCAAAATATAAAAAAATAATTTGACAAAATACTCCTTAACTCATTTATAAAGATTTTCACTAACAAGAATGAGGAAAACATGGAACTTTACATGACTCTATAACTAATGCGAAATAAAAAGAGTCTCGACCGTGTCCATGATCTTCTCAACAGGTCTCAGTCAACCACCACGACATGCTCCGAATTCCAAAAAATTGTTAAATATAAAGGATGAGTTTCGAGAAACCCAATAAGGAAACCCTCCTTATAGGGTATTATACGTGATCAACCATTACCTAATATAATTATCGGAAATATCATAACAATTCAAGCAAACATTCAAAACTTCAAGTCATAAAGTAAATAGTTGTATAAATAATAAGTTATCCCAACAAGCAATTAGTAATACACATAAATAATAAGAGTAGTAGTTCTAACAATCAACCAACCATATAAATAAATTATAAGAACAACTGTAACAAACATCTAGCTTTAACTAAATGAGATACTAAGCCTCTCATAGGAGCTAGCAAGCTCGGAGTAGAATGAGTATGAGTTATAAACCCTCACATTAGGACCCGTTAGTCCGCAGTATGACAGAAGTAGCATTGTGGACTCATTAGTCTCTTTTAAATAATAGCATGGACACTAAGTCTCATATAGATAATAGCATGGATACTAAGTCCTGGACACTAAGTCTCATATATATAATAACGTGGACACTAAGTCTGATATAAATAATAACATGGACACTAAGTCTGATATAAATAATAGCATGGACTCTAAGTCCGATATAAATAATAGTATGCCAATACTAACTCAAACGTCTGGAGTTCATATCCTTAAAGTTCATCACTTAAGTTTTCATAACAACAATCTTCATAATTTTCTTATGATTTCTTATCCTTTACTTCAACACTTAAGTACTTAAAAATCAATGCATATCCTTAACGATAGTTACTTAAATACTCAAATATCAATTCTAATCCTTAAATCTTTGGCCAACTTAACTAACTCCAACCAATAACTATGTATTAATATCTAAATAACCAACACCCAAATCTTGACTTTTACCCTTCAATCTTAGTTCACAATTCATAATCACAAGCTCATACTTCAACCGCTTAATTTTATTCAATCCTATTCAAACCTTTTTTATCCTTGAATGAGCTTAGCCTTTTCAACTAAAAATAATTCTTAAAAAATATAAACTATCAATGACAATTCTCGCATTCAATCAACTCATTCTTAACTCAATCCTTGCAACTTCATAATCTTAATCCCAAATTATTAACTAATCCACAATCTCAAAACATCCTATAAACGTATTCAAGTTAAAGTAACCACCACATACGAAATTCCAACAATTAAATCACACATCAATTTAACAACCACGTATGACAATCTAATGAAAATATTAAGTAAAGATTAATCACGAGTTTTGCCACAAACCACATATAAGAGAGTTAGTTTTCCTTACCTGTCCGACGATTTTATTGATTAACCAATTCAAGCAAAATACAAATATGGCACGCAAACAAGGCGATAGTGTCAATAGTGTGAACATCCATCTCAAAACCAATTGGTGATGAGAGGAGTAGTCCACCTACCTTTTAAACACTTGGAGATATCCTCACTTTATCAATGTGGGATTCTCAACATACCCCCTCAAGATGGGCTCACCAATGTTGAATCGGATCTCAATTTCATTTTTATTGGACCGAATACCCGTTTGGGCTTAATGGGCTCTGATACCATGTTGAAAGATGAAATTTCAAATTCTCTAAATTCTTCGATTAATAATGAACCCAACAATGAGTTTAAATAGAGTACAAGAGATACCTAATTATAAAAGAAAAATATAATATCTAATCATAAACGGAAAAGATTACTTAATCATAAAAGGAAAGGATAATACCTAATCATAAAAAGTAAATATATAAAATAATATTTAATCTAATCCTAAAAAGAAAAATTAATTAAGAAATAATATTTTACTAAAATTAACATAAACCAACACTCCCCTCAAGCTGGATTGTATATGGAAGACAGGCCAAACTTAGAGTTAAATTAATCAGAGTTGGTCTTTGGATGATGACGTCCAATTGTGATGCTGATGCGCCAATTGGGATGATGATAATACTAATGTCAGGGTCAATTGGGAATATTGATGTCAGGACCAATTGAGAATACTGATGCTAGGACCAATTGGGAATGCTGATGCCAGGACCAATTGAGAATACTGATGTTAGGAATACAGATGCCAGGGCCGCTAGGGCCAATCAGGAATGCTGCCAGGACTAATTAGGAATGCTTTTAGGACTAATCGAGAATGCTAGATAGGACCAATCGGGAATGCTGGATAGGACCAATCGGGAATGCTGGATAGGACCAATCGGGAATGCTGGACAGGACCAATCAGGAATGCTGGTCAGGGAAAATTTGAGAAAAGAGGTTTGATATTGGGATAATTCTTCCAGTTGCGGGTGGTTCATTGACGCTTTTGAAGAGAAAAATTTTGGCGCTTTTAAAAAAAAAAAAAAAAAAAAGAATCAAGAACATAGAGAAAAAAGAAGAAGATAAAGTTGGAGAATAGAGAGAAAATTCCTTTAAAGGATTTTGTAGAGAAAAAAAGTTTTAAAAAAAGGGTATAAGATTGGTAGTGAGATTTTGGATTTTCTAGGATTTTGAGGTGAGAAAAAGGATAAAGAGGTTTGAGGAGATTTTTTTTTTTTTTTTTTTTTTTTTTTTCTAAAATAGGAAGAAGATCATGAAGTAGAAAAGAGTTTTTAGAAAAAGAGGAAGAAGGTGATGGAAAAGAAAGTAAGGGTGAGGACTAGAGGAAAAGTTTACCCGGATCGAAAGGAAAAATTTGATGATCTGATACCATGTTGAAAGATGAAATTTCAAATTTTCTAAATTTTTCGATTAATAATGAACCCAACAAGGAGTTTAAATAGAGTACAAGAGATACTTAATTATAAAAGGAAAATGTAATATCGAATCATAAAAGAAAAATATGAGACTTAATCATAAAAAGAAAGGGCAATACCTAATCATAAAAGGTAAATATATAAAATAATATTTAATCCTAAAAAGAAAAACTAATTAAGAAATACTATTTTACTAAAATTAACATAAACCAACAATTTGAGATGAAAGTTTGTAAAAAATCAAGAAGAGAGAAAGTGTGTTTGTTTACACAAAACACATAGTGGACGTGAGAGAATGGTTGGTGTGTAGTTAGTAAAAATAAAAAATTGAGAGCTTTATTTATGAAGGAGATAATTTAGGCAAAGAAAAAAGTTTGGGAAAAATATTTTTAATGATTAATTGATTGCATAAAATCCTACATTATCTAAAATTAATTGAATATCTTTAAAAATAATTTGATTATCTTCAAATAAAAACTTATAATTAATTAAAGAAAAATACGGTATATTACAGTGGTAAAAGAGATTTTTATTTTTTATTTTTATAAATACCCACCATTTAATTTAATTACATTTGGTGAGTAATTTTGAACGTATAACTTCTTGGTTACTAGTTGAAATAGTACCGGAGCTCTGCTCCTTTTTACACCCACTATTTAAATTTTCATACAACTTATTACTAATTAAATTAATTAAAACTCCACAAATCAAGGTTTAAATATCTCCAAATAATTGTTTTACATGAAATTCATATTTCATTTTTTGAAAACTCAATTTTGTTACATCTAGATAATAACTTCCTTAAAAGTTTTTTTTATTTTTTTTTTATTTTTAAAATTTAACCTTGCCTTTTTAAAAAAAAAATTAAATATTAATAGATTTTATTCCAAAACATAATATCTAATTTAAATTTTAAAAAAATCAATTTTTTTAAAAAATATAGATATTAATAGATTTTATTTAACAATTTAATATCTAATTAGAATTTAAAATATCTAGATATTAATAGATTTTAACGTAATATCCGATCAAAATTTAGAAAATACAGAAATATCATTTTGGTTTTTTTTTTTTTTTTTTTTTTTTTTTTTTTAAGAAAACATTGATAAAATTTGAATCTGAAAAAATTTCATTCCATATTGATTGTTGTGCAACTTCATTCATGAGGTCTTGTACAATTCTATAGCACACCTCGTCACAATCAACTATCGATCAATCTATTTAATCATCCTCTTGAAGAATTACCTTAGAAATTGGTCATTTCGATTCGCTTACTCTTGATCAATTCATTCACGCTTGACCCAAGAAATCATTTATGAAATGTAAGCATAGATGAAAGTGACACCTCACTTTTAATTACTTTCAATAAAGTGTGAGATAAAAAAGATGTTTACTTGAATTACAAGATCCATTCGCGTTAACATCACTTACAGAACAGCAAAAACCCAACTTATCGAATCAATTGTAACGAAATTTGAGATTGATAGAAATTGTAAAATCTCGAGTATCTCCCTTGACAACGGTAAAAAGCATAACTCTAATCGAAGACAAAGATGTACAATGGATATACAAATGGTTTGTGAGTGCTATGTACAACAATAGCTACATTTTGGCCGAATTCGTACGACTAGTATATATAGTGATGTACAACATAAATATTGTAGATGCCTAATTTTGTTAATTGTGGGGTATATGCTGCCGAGCAAAGACAAGTAGGAGAATTCTATTGTAATATGAAGTTTGGAGAAATTTATTATATTTTATAGTATGATAAATTGGTTGAACCACTTGTAAATCTTGTGTAATTTCTCTTTGTATGTACGTCGTCTTCTTCGTTTCTTTCTCTATAGCTTCTGCAAAAAGCTTTGTCTTTACATACTTTTACATAATAATATAGTTACACTTTTCACGAGATTTAAAACCCCAACAATGGACTAGTTATAAATATAACGAAATTTATGGTTCAAATCTCTGAATATCTTACCGTACTAAAAAAAGATCTACTCAACCATTGAAAACCTTTTTTTTAAATAAAACAATTGAAAAAAAAAATTCAAGCATACCTTATTTGTTTATTCGTTCAGACATGTTTATGTGCATCTCTACTATTTTTATAAAACAATTTATATGAATCTACATTATAAAAATGTTATAAAAGCGATAGAAAATTATTTATCAAATAAGTGATCACATATAGTTTTATTTTTTATATAAATACACTAAATTAATTTGGCGGGGCATTAACTAGACTCCACTAGTCATGATCATTATTACAATACTATATTTACAAAATAGCAAATCAAAAGCAATTAAATTTGAACCGTTTAATTAGACAATAATTATAAACGAGAGAGATTTAAAACTATAATTTCTTAATTAAATGGTTATACAAGATGTTCTTGAGATTCTGCTCATTTTCTTTCTATTTAAAAATCACTCAAAAAATGCCCTCAAAATGTATATCCTTCTAACCACTTGCTCTACCTATGGTAGGTTTATTAGACATTTACAAAATTGAATAATCCTAACCACTTGCGTCACCAACAATTTTCTTTTATGTCATAATATTGTATAAAAAATAAATGAAGAAATAAAGTAAATAAGGTGAAGTACAAACATAGCAAAAAAGTGTAAGAAATAAGCTGAATTACATAAATGGTAACGCTATCAAAGAAATCCCAAAAAATAAAAAAAATAAAAAAAAAATTTCAATTTGTTTTACATCAAAAGATAGAAAAACAAAAGTTCTAAAAAAAAAAAAAAGATAGAAAAACAAAAGGAAAAAAAGCCCCATCCAATCAAAAAATATTCACTGCCTTGTGCAATAAAAAAAGAACAAAAGCTTTCAGAATGGCGAAGGCAGTGAATATTTTTTTCCAAAAATGATCGCATAAAAATGGCGAAGATATTCAGAATCCCAATTCCCAAATCAGAATGATAAGAAAGAGAAACTGACCCACAATTTTTTTTCCAAAAAAGAATACAGATTCTGACCGAAAACTAGGGCAAGCAAGAGCTGTAAAAATAATCAGAAAATCAGAATCGTCGTTTTGGTCCAACCTTGTAGAGGAGTACTCTAATCGCAGTGCAACTCCGACCAGCTAATTTTCCCTGTTCTCGCTTTTGCCGGCAAAAAAGATGATTCGATCAACAAAAACAAATCAAAATTCTCCGGCGGCTTGCTTTTGAGGGAGTGCAAATGGAAACATGTCCGGTTTTGACTTTAGACCTAGAAAAAGTGTATACAAATGTTGGTTCTCTGATTCTCTCTCGGTTAATTTTAGAAAGCGATGGTCAAATCAAATCAAATAATGTTCTCTCCGATTTTACAGGGACTGATTGCAAAAGGGTATTCGGGATTTGTGCTCGATTGATTTAAAAAGCTAAAATAGAAGCAGCTTTCTTCGGGATTGGAATCCAGAATCGTGAAGGTACCTTTCTTTTTCGTTTCTTCTGAGAAATTCTTTGCTCTGTTTAGGGAAATGGGAAGTTTATGAATCTGAGTTTTAGTAGCAATTGCAAGAGAAGGAAGATAAGCCACATGGGTTAGCTTTGGAACTTTGGAAATGAATTTAAAAAGGGCTAAGAACCAACCAAGCCATTTTACTAGACCGTTTATTTCCCTTATTAATTGCAGAGAGAGAGAGAGACGGTGGCTTTCATAGTTGACCTTTAATTAGTGGCATTAGATAATAACAACTCATTCCCCTCTTTCTCTCTGTGCTGGAGACCCCATTTATTCTCTCATTTCAGGCTTTGCTTGGGTGGTTTTTCTGTTCTGTCGCTTTAAATCATTGTTGGCTGCATTTTCCTCTGTTTCTACAGGCTTCTTCAAGGTTTTCTCTCTTTCCTTCATCTTCATCTTCCTGTTTTCGTTTCTTTTTTCTGTATGAACTCATTGTGTGAGGGATCATGATTCTTCTTAAATCTTTTTTTTTATGGTCTTTTCATCTTCATGTGTTTTCCCATCATCTTGATTGAAGCATAAACTGGAAAGGCTTTTTTCCTTGAACATGGAGAAAGGAATGATGGGATTTCCTTTTTTTTCTTTTTTTACTTTGTGGCTCTGCATATTTTATTGGGGTTAACCGTTTGTTTGGAATTGGATCTGTTTTGTTAGTCAGATTTCTGATTCACATCATGAGTTGGATTGTCTCTCTTTTTTATTATTTCACCCATCAGTGATACAGAATCGAAAATTTCCTAACTGGGTTTTGGAACTTTCTTCCAGTTCTCTCCTTTTTTTTTCTTCTTAAATTATAAGATTAAATAACAAGGTGGTCGGATCTAATCAGAACTACCAGACAAAAGGGGGGTTTGGGGATTTTGTGAGGGACCGATCTTGGATACCCTTTCATTTAATATTTGGATTTGGGTTTTAATGTTGCCTTTCAGATTTAAGAAGTTCTAGTAAAGCTGAAAAATTCTGTCTTTTTGCATGAAACCGAACACTGGATTTTCGTTTAAAAAGTTCCTTACAGAGTTTTCAATGTAACAAATGATTGTTTACTGTATATATCTGCTCCTTGCAAATTAAGTTCTTGACTTGATCATGCCCTTCTGATCAGCTTTCTTGCTCAATCCATGGACAAATACATTGCCGAGCAGCATGATGATTTAGAAAAACATATGATTTTCTAAATTTGAGGAGTGCAAGTGATCAATAGGCTTATTAGTTTTTATTATTTTTCCAGTCAATGGTATAATAATCTTGTTTTTTGACTTCTGGGAACCATTGGTAGGAAAACCTTCTTATTGTGACTTTAAACTTAAAAGTTGGCCTCTCTAAACTTCTTGAGGTGACCTTGTGCAGTTGTAGAAAGATGGATAGTTTTGACTGAGCTTTTCACTTTACTTTTCTTGCCTTTGAATGACAGACTCTCCAGCCATCTCAAGCCAACTTTGATGCTTGTCTAGAGAAAATCCATTTGCATAATCCATGCGAATCATGAAAGTTGGTAAATCTCATATTCTAAAAGTTTTTTTCCCTTGAAGGAAATACCATTTTAATATTTCGTTCTATTTCTGCACTTGGCATCTATTTACCCTACCAATTTGTTGCAATTGTTTGTATTATTTTGTTTAGGCTACCAGTTTTTACTCTTAACATATTTGAACTTTTTTTCTATATGAACTTCATTCTGTGGTTTTCTTCCAATCCTATGAATGTTGTTTAATTTATAGTGTGATTGTAGAAAGATGGATAGTTTTTGACTTAGCTTTTTACAAAACAAACAAAAACTCCCTAGTAATATGTGTTATATTTCTCTTACAGACGGTGAGCTGGTAGGTTACCACTCAAATTCTAGCCCCAAGTTTGTTCCCGAGTCTTTTGAATGCGATAATGATGCTCTTGATTCTGGTGGGATGAAGATTGAAGATCAGAAAGAACTTACAAGCCCTCTCACAGGTTATGAGGAAGCTGATCACAATAATATTTCTGCAGAAGATTGGGTTGCGACTAAGCATGATTGTTTAGGTCTTGATGATTTTAATGACTATGATGAGGTTAAAATCTTTGTGTCACCGCTCACTAATTCTTCTAAAGTAGGCTTGTTTGAGGAAGACTCGGAATTATACAAGGAAACGAGTATTGCTGAATGTCAACTTCCGGAACTGATAGTTTGTTACAAAGAAAATATTTGCAATATTGTTAAGGATATTTGTATTGACGAGGGAGTGCCTTCTCAGGATAACCTCTTGTGTGGTAGTGATTTGGACGAGAAGGCTGTCTGTGCCATCCTCCCTCCTGAGAAAGATTGGAAGGACGAGTTGTCGAGAGAGCTGGAGAAAAGTGATATGTTTGCTTCAGATGATTCAGAACATTCAGAATCTTTTGGCAATAAGGATTCACCCAAACAACAGGATACCAAGGATTTGGCCAGAACACCTGAGGCAGAATATGATGTGGCATACTTTACTGACAATGATATATTAAATTTTCCAATGACAGACTTGGTTGCAGAGAGCTTAAAGCCATTGATCAACATTAAGAATGAACCTCACCCTCAGTCTGAACAGGTGTGCTATTTTACTGGCATAATGGATGTTCAACTATATCATGAACTTATATTTTTTGGGAGTTTCTAGCTTGCATTATGATTCATTGAGTGTTATGCACGATTATTTGTTTAGATCTCTTGTCGCTCTGGATGTCGTTGCCTGTATTGCAAGTTTAAACCTCTGTAGCTGTAGCCGAAGAGTGAGGGCCGCACTTGCGGTTATCTATGACTGAAACTTATCTCTTAATAGCTGAACTATAGTCAAGTTGTAATTATGATTGCAGGAATAGTGTGCTAGAGGGTGACTGTATTTTTTTTGTTCTGATGCAGGATTTTATTGAAACTACGAGTTTGGAAGTCCCCATTTTGGCATTTGTACCTGAAGAAACTTATAGTAACCCCAAAGATCCAATGTTGGTGTCAACTACTTCTGCTCCAGCACCTGAAGAGCCCAAAAATAGTGTTTCTGCGAATGATATACCGTGCAATAGTAAAGCGGACAATGGAAACATTTCTTTTGAATTGAATTCTTTATCTTCGACAGTTAGTGATGGACTGGAGCGTTGGGATAATGGTGACTTAAACTCTTCAGCTCCTTCAACCAGTGGCTCGATGGACTGCCAAGACACGAGCAGCAGCTTCAACCCTTTAGAAGCTAACAAATGTCAAGTGCAGTGTTCTGATTCCAGTAGTACCCCCAAACGTGTGGAATATGATGACTTGCAACGTCTGGAATACGAAGACACATTGAAGGTAGAAGTTGGGAATTCTGTTAGTCATCCAGTTTCAAGCCAAGTTCAACATGGCCTCGGTGAAACAAGTTTCTCTTCTATGGTACCTTTGGGGAGGCTGATGTCTGAATCGGGTCGTATAGGTTACTCAGGCAGCATCTCTGTTCGGTCGGATAGCAGCACGACCAGTGCCCGTTCATTTGCCTTTCCCATGTAAAGCTCTTGATCAGCTATTTCTCTTTTAGTGTCTGCATAATTTATAATCTTTGTACTGCAGAATTAATAAGATTATCTTCCTGCAGATTACAATCCGAGTGGAATAGTAGTCCTGTTAGAATGGTTAAAGCAGATCGAAAGCATCTACGAAAGCGTTCGGGTTGGAAACAAGTCCTTCTGTGCTGTAGTTTCTGAAAGCTTTTACTAATTTGTCATCCACAAGTTTAATGTCTAAAATATACACTACCCAAGTCTTAGCCGCACTACCTTCATTGTTCAGCCCTCTTTTATATGCAATACCATACGGGTTTTCAGTCTTCAAAGAAGTGCCCTTGCCTCTCAAATTACAAAGAATGTTTACGTTGTTAGATCACTTTACAAGATTAGTCGAAAAACATGTTTGTTGCTTCAAACACTCGGTGATGATAAAAATGAAAACAGATGCAGATTAACAGTCTTAATTGTTTTTAACCCAGCTTGGTGACCGTAAAAGGACTCAGTGATGAGCTGGCCTGCTTCCTCCATATTGGCTTGCCCGAGTGTTTTTTATGCTTAAGCTAAGTCGAACACAGCAAGAAAGAAAAGTAATATCTTGGGTTTCACAGTATTGGAAATCAGAATTGTGGAGTGGGAAAAACTTGTAGTGCTGAACATTTCTATAAAAAAATATATAAACAAAAAGTCTTTTTGTATAGTGGTGACATGAACTACCAGAATTGTGTAAAACCAGCCTCCCCAAAAGTGAACTGATAACATATTTTTGCTTCTCTCTCTGTTATATATATATTTCTTTGGTCACTCAGATTGGCACCAAATCTTTTACCTTTGAACATGGGGTTGATATTCATGACCTTACTGTGCTGTGTTCTTCTCTCTATTCTTTTGATACCTTTTGCCTCCTCGCATGCACTGGACCAGTCTTCCCCCTGGCAAGGTGTATATTTAAACTTGCTTGTCTTCTTTTTTTTTTTTTTTTTTTTTCTCTGAGAATAATAGAGTTCTTTGTGATTTTGCAGCAACGGATGCAGTGCATTCTACTAGTTTTGTTTTCGCCAGGAAGTTCAAAATGGCACCAGAAGCAAGAGTGAGTGTTAAGGTGTGTTTGAGAGTGTTTTTAAAATAATATTTTGACCCAAGTTCGTGTTCAAATGGTCAGGGTACAAAGTGATCACTGTTAAATCTTTTTTGTTTTTGTTATGTTGTTTCCTTGACAATCACTCAAGGTAAAAAGGCTTCTTATTAGTGCTTCATTGCATTCCTCTTCATTTCAAAAACATTTGTGTTTCACTCTCAAATATAACCAGTTTGAATGAAAAGTGTTTCTGATCATGTTACAACAATAGTTCAACCGATATAAATGTATGCCCATAACTAAGAGGTCATGATGAGTTCGAATCTACCCTCTCCACTTCTAATCGTTGTTAAACTAATAAAAAATGTTTTAGCCATGTCTCCTCAACTCTTCTTTTTGCTTGGTTGTTGACATTGTGATTTTGTTGGAATTATAGGTTGAAGGTCAAGGATTTCAAGTTCCCAACAAAAAAGATGGCAAGGAAATTATTTCAGGTAATTACTACATTATCTTTCAAAGATATCCAAAAATATGCAAGTTCTTAAATTTATTGAGTTCTGTAAATAATTCATCCGTTATAACTGTAATCGTGCCAGTTCTTTGACTTAAAACTGCAACAATATCTCTTCCTTGTAGATGGAAAATTTGATGATTTCCATATTTAAGTAACACCACATTAAAGGAAAAAAAAAAAAGTAATTCCTTTTCACAATTTAGATACATCTCTGCACTTTCAGATACTTTCCCTGCCATTATTTTTCTAAAAAATAATTCACCATTAATTTCCTACCTAAAAGTTACCTTCTTCAATGTTATTTGTTAAATTAGTTGGTGGGTTGTTATTTGATATTATGACATTCATCTTATTCACCAACAATGCATTGATACAACTGTTCGATCTAGAAAAACTTAATCTTTACTGCGATGTCTAAAATCTCAAATGGGAAAAGTGAAGATCTCACAACTTTGTAAGAAAGATGAGTTATGAAACTTCATGTTATCTAATATGGCATTGGAGAAGTAAGAGGGTAATAGTTCAATTCATGGTGAACACTTAAGAATTAATTTGCTACGATTTTTTTGAATCTAAATGTTGTAGGATGAAGCAATATGTCATGTCACAATAGTCGAGGCGAGTGCAAGCTGGCTCGGATAGTCGCAATTATATATATAAACTTATATGCTATTAGAGCTCATTTACCTCAAACAGATGTGCTCCCCTCAAACAGATGTCTCCAAAGGGTGGTGTAGTGGTCGAAGACTTGGACTTTGAACGTGTGCTCCCCTCAAGGTCCTAGATTCGAAACTCACTTGTGACTTTAATTTGTAGACATCTCGTGTGTTTTTATTCCTTCGATGTCTCCCGGTATCTAGCCTAGGGACGGACGTGATGTATTTGGTTTGAAATTAAAATTTGATCTAAGATTAGCAAATCTAAAAAGTCACATTCTTAAGTGAACATGTTAAATATCCTATATTGAAAATGTGAGTAAGTATTGCAATCTTTTTATTAAAAAAATGTAAAATATGTAGTGTACTTTCTTTATTATCAATTGATTTTGAGATAAAATTCTAAGTTATTTGATAGAACTAAAGGTTAAGCCATGCCATATCTCTTTAAGCATGGATTTTGATTAATATATTGAATGAGTATAATTTAAGCAATATTTGATAGCTATTTGGTTTTTTGTTTTTAGTTTTTAAAAATTAAGTTTATTTTTACTCAAATTTGCTACAATGTGTTCATCTTTCTTTTGGTGTATCCATTTTTCTTAAGAAAGTAGGTGATTGTTAACAAAATTTTAAAAACAAAAACAAGTTTTTAAAAGTTACTTTTTTTGTTTCTAAATTTTTGTTTGGTTTTTACATATTATATAGGTAAAGTGTGAATATCCAAATAAAGAAAATATATGACTAGATAGCTGTCGTATACTTAAATTTTAAAAATAAAAAATTAAAAACAAAATGGTTATGGACTTTAATAATTAAGATGTTGGGTATTGAGAAGATAATATTTTTAATAATGCATTTGAGATATGAGTTTTAGAAAAAGGAAATTAATATAATTGCAACATTTTTTTTTATCTGCAGGTAATCCTTATAAAAAGGAGCAAAACAGGCTGAAGTTAAGCAGAGAAAAGGAGAGAAAGTGGGTGAATGTGGCCGACATGTCGTCACGGTTTTTCACAATGGACTATTCCCACGTAAAACGGCGCCGTCCTGTACATAACATGTCGCTCCGGCATCCTTGAAGTTGACTGACTTTTCATCTAACCCCCATATTTTTTTCGTTCTTACCATTTTCACCCAAGAAAATGAGAGATTTGCATCCTCGACCATCTATTGTGGCCAAATCTAGGTTAGCTCTAGTGTTTCCCAGCTCTATTTGCTAGTGATTTTTTTTCTTTTTAATTATTTTTTTCTTAAGATGAGTGAGGTGTTTGGATGAGGTTTTGAAGAGAAGTTAGTTTGAATAGTTATTTTGATAAATTATTTTGAATAGTTAAAAATTGAGAGTTGTAGCCACAAACTCAGTTTGGATGTATGTTTTTTTTGTATAGGAGTTAAGAGTAAAAAACTTGTTTAGATGTAAATTTAAAATGAGTAGTTAAAAATAAAATGATTAGAAATAAGTGATTAAAAATAAGTTATTTTGATTGATTAGAAATGAATGATTAAAAATAAGTGGTTAAAAATGAAGAGTTATTTTGAGTAGTTATAAATGAATGATTAGAAATAAGTGGTTAAAAATGAAGAGTTATTTTGAATAGTTATAAATGAATGAATAGAAATGAGTAATTAAAAATGAGAAGATATTTTTAATCATTTTTAATAGTAAAAATGATGAGTTATTTTGAGTAGTTATAAAAATTTGTTTAAATATAATTTTTTAATGAGAAGTTAGTAAATTCTCGATCTAAATTCTCTTTAAATATGACAAATAAACATCATGGTTCTTTGAATTGATTATATATTTCTTGACAAAATTAAGGTTCGTTGTCAAACATGTGTGCTAAAATATTTTATACTCTTTACTTGTAAATAATGTTATATTTAATTATTTAAATTCTGTTTGAGGGACGGAATTCATTCTAAGCTTATTATGATCAAACCACTCTAGACCATGTAATAATCACTCTCAAACTTGTAATTTGATGGATCATTTTTTTAAATTTACCACATAAATAAGCAATTAATGTCAAATTCATTCTCTCTCTTCTTCTTCTTCTTTTTTTTTTTTTTTTTTTTTTTTTTTTTTTTTTTTTACTTTTTAACAAGTTTGAATCACGCCTCTCAAATTTTAAAAATTAGATTGTCACTACATTTTTTTTAATTTTCACTAAAATTAGATTTTGTAACTACAATAAAATTAAACTAAAAAAAAGAAAGAAAAAAAAAAACATTTATGTCAACCACTTTGGAATTAGATTAATGGAACAAGAGGAAATGTCTAATTTTTAGATAATCATTTAGTAAATGTCTACAATTCAAAAGACTTTAAATGAGTATCTATAAATATTAATATTTTTAATTTATGTGAATTATTAAAATCGATTTTAGATTCATTTCTAACCACCAACAAAAAAATAATTATTTAAATAATATAAAATCTAAATTTTAACCACCCAAAAATAAATTTGATAATTAAAAAACATTTGAACCCTTCATTTTATTTTGTTTTTAAAATTTAAAAAAAAAAAAAAAAATTTTGTTAAGATTAGTTTATTATGAAATATGGAAAACAAAACAACATAAATTTGACAGTATATATTGGTACACATCTTTACGCACATTGTAATAAATGAATACTAAATTCTTAAACGAAAATTTAGTAAGTAATAAAAATAATAATATAGTATCTGACACACGGTAGCTAGAATTGTAAATTTTGCTAGAATTCAATGTGTACCTCATATGTATACCAAGGGATGCATGTTAAACGTGCTTACAGTTGTGTGTACTCTCTCCACTTGAAGCTGTATGAAATTAGAAATATTGTAGGTTGCAGGAGTACACGACGGTGGGGATATTCTCTTTGTTACATCAAATCATGTGTGACTACTGGAACGTTGATGATGACCAATCTACAAAAAAAAAAAAAAAAAAATCAAATTTTGTTGAGATTAACTGTGTACTTATATGTACATCAAATGATGCATGTTAAATGTGCTTACACTTGTGTCTATACTTGTGGATAGCGGTTGCTCCACCTGAAACTGTATAAAATCAGAGAGATTGTAGGCTAGAGGAGTACACGAAAGTGGGGATACTCTCATTGTTATATCAAATCATGTGTGGCCACGGGAACATTGATGACGACCAATCTACAAAACAAAAATCAAATTTTACTGGAATTCACCGTGTACTCATATGTACACCAAGTATGCATGTTAAACGTGCTTACACGTGTGTGCGTACCCATGGACAGCTTTTGTTCCACCTAAAACTATATAAAATCAGAAATATTTGTAGGCTGGAGGAGTACACGATAATGGAGATACTCTCATTGTTACCTCAAATCGTGTGTTACCACTGGAACGTTGATGTCAACCAATCTGGAAAACAAAAAACGTTAATACTTACTTGAAAGCGTAGTGTGGTAAAGATCAAATTGCATAGAAGTTGAAAAAAAATGGTCATATGTGGGAGATGACGTGTGAGTTGGAATACGAAGAAATTGAAAATGAAAATATGAAAAAAAAAAGAAAAAAAAAGAAAAAAAAAAGACTTACACTCCTTGTTCGAAAGAGAAAAGGTTGGAGGAAGAAAGAAGTTCCAAGAAAGAAGAAAATAACTTAAATTTTCTTAGGTTGGAAGAGTGAAGAAGCCTAAGAATGGATGACCGATCTTGTAATTTGATTATAAAGTTATCTAATTTCAATCTCCAATGAATGCAATTGTGATTGAGAATCATGAAGAGGATTAAGGGATAGGGAATGAAGAAAAGAAATAATGTAATTAGGATTGGAGGAGTAGATAACTCAATCACTAGAATGAGATTTGAAAATTTTGGCAGTGGTTATGGTGATTTGTGAATGATTTGATAAAATATTTTATAACAAATGCTAAATATCTTATACACAAATCGGATCTTGTTTTATAAAATATATTTTTAGTTAAAATGAGTTATTTCCTCCTTATTTTATGGGTGTTGGATTTGACTTATTTTAATAGAGATTTAATTATGTTTTTAAAATTATTTAATAGTTTAAATAATCTAATTAAATCAATGGCATTTTGGAGATAGAATAATTATCTCTTTTCCCAAAATTTTAAATTAGACACTGATTTAAAGTGAAAAATAAAAAAGTCTTTCTTTTAATAAGTATATGAAATGTAGACATTATCTACAATTTCCCTAGATTAATTAATGAAGGGAATTAGTTGAAAGATAAATTGGCCGAAACCTAAAAACGGAAAATACAAACAAAGACTTTGTAAATAGGGACAATTAGAGAAATGACTAGAATTTAAAAACTAATTAGGGGGTGGCTAAAGATTTTTTTCTTTAAATTTGTGTCTTTTTTTATTTATGAATTTCAATTAATTTTTAATGTGGCAAGTAGTTTACAATTGTACCCCTTCTATATTTCATAGAGTTTTTTTTTTTAATCTATTTTAAATAGATTATTTGTAACTACATTTTTTTATTTAGATAAATACCATGAAATCAGGGATTTTTAAAATTTTAAACCTTTATACGTAATTTAAAATTTTTTTCTTAACGTTCACAAATATAGTTATACATCCTCTTCCCATAAGTCGTACATACTCTCGTTTAGAGATGTCCACGGGGCGGGGCTGGGCCGGGGAATAGCTTCCCCGTCCCCGTCATAAAATACAATCCCCGTCCCCAAAAAAATTTTCTTTTTTTTTTGGGGATCTGGGCAGGGATACCCCGCGGGGCACCGGTGGTGATCGGGTTCCCTGTGCGGATTTTTTTTTAATTTATTTTTTTTCTTTTTCATTTTTTATATATTTGTTGGATAAAAAATCAAAAAATTAGATTTTTTTTTTTAAAAAAAAAAAATCTATAAATTTCAACTATAATGTTAATTATCAAAGAAAATATTCATATGTATAGAAAATATTATCAACAAAGATATATTTATTTGAAAATTAAAGGAGTAGAATTAAGATAAAATATTTTTTTTAAAAAAAAGATAAAGGGGACGGGGATCGAGTAATCGGGGATGGGGAATACAATCCCCGTCCCCGTCCCCGGCCCCGTTTAGCCAACAGAGATTTTTTCTCCCCCATCCCCGGCCCCGTTCCCCGCCCCGTTAGCGGTGGGTCCCCGCGAGAAAAATGGACATCCCTACTCTCGTTTGTTGGTGTGATTATTGTAAGTCTAATTAAATTTTAATTAAAAAATGGTTGGGAATAGTACCAGAGCTTGATTTTTATAAGCGCCTTAAATATCAATTTTTGAAGAAGATGAAAAGTTCCTTTTGATTCTTTCTTCCTATTGAACAACCCCCGCGAAAACCCTCCACACATGCATTTACAATTGATGATAGCCCCCCGCGTGGAAAAATTCGGCCACAAGAGAAATGCATGCATTTCGTTGGGCTCCGATTCTCAAGACTTCGAAAGGGACCAGTATTGGAGCCACGTTTCTGAAGATATAAACGTTTCCGGTGTAAGCTTTCAAATCCCTTCGGGTGCTCAGACATTCTTTCGAGTTTAAGCTTCCAAATCTTTTGAAAGGCTCTGGTTTTTAAAGATATTAACGTCTAAAATCGAATTCCTATTTTATTGGGATTCTGTTTTTTTCTTTTTCTTTTTTGCACATGTTAGACATGATTGACACGTATTTTATATCTAATAGAATCCCTATTTTGTAGGGATTATGTTTCCTTTATTATTATTTTTTCTGCATATGTTAGACATTGGTTGCACGTATTCTGTACATATTCTATGTTAGTTACTGTTGGGACCTATTCTGTACAAAGTATTGACACATATGTTAGTTACGTTAGTGTTGTCATTTGTATATATTTTGTGAATAACGTTGTTTCTTTAATTTTTGCATAAGTTAGACATTGTTGGCACATATTCTGTACATATCATGTTGTAATAAGGGGACATATGTTGGTTACTATTGCCTATGTATATATTCAGTGAATATCCGTTGTTTCCTTGATTTGTTTTTTTTAGTTTGTACATATTTAGAAACTGTTGGCACATACTCTATACATGATAATCGAATCCCTAGGATTTTGTTTCTTTGATTTTTTTTTCTTTTTATAGCGATGTCTACGATGATCAGAATTATTTTTTTGGAACGATCTTCTAGCTGACCGGATGAATGGGAATGACAACGAAGTTGGTCAGAATGCAACATCCGTTATACAACTCTTTTACAAATCCGTTGTACATCCACTGTACATCATGACCCTACTTTAAACCTATACCTTTAGATTTTTCAGCCCTGTCCTGGCAAATTTGGTTTGTAGGCGCCTCTGATCGAACGTAATCTCCATTTTTTTTCATGGTGCAGCACATCGTGAATTTCTTTTTTTTTTTTAGCCACCTCCCCAAATCTTTGGGATCTGTTAACTATTATTAGTATTTTAATTTTGAAATATTATAAAATTAGTTACGCTTAGATTTAGGAAAAATGAAATATTATAAAATAAAAAGTAGTTGGTTATGTTTAGATTTAGGGGAAGTTTTGTTTTATTTATTTTTTTCTTTTCGTTAAACACCTAAACGAAAAATAATTGAAGGATAATTTGGGGAGGGAAATATTCATCTCTCTCCCCTGTTTTTTTAGTCATGAATTTAGAGTCCAATACAAAGTAGTCATGACCTTTATTTTTTCTCTAAATTTAGCCAATTCCTACCATTTCTCTTGTAAATAAACCACGTCCATTCTGTAAAAAAAGAAATGGTGAGATGGGGGTTTGTAATAGAATCGTGGCTTGGCTTTCCTGACTGAAAGAACAACGCCCTGGTTTGAATTAGAGTTATAACTCAACCGACACAGGTATGTTTATAATTAAAAAGTCATGAGCTCAAATTGTAAGAAAAAAATTCGTGGTGAATACTTATAACCATAGGTAGGGGTGATCATGGTCGGTTTTGGGCCAAACTGAAAACCGAACCAATATTTTCTGTTTTTTAAAAAAAATTTCTAACACATCAAATATCTACACAAATACAACAGTAACTAGTCTATACAGTACACAAAGTTAAACTATCAAAATTCTTAACTAATTTTTCTCACACATAAAACATCTATACAAATACAACAATAACTAATGACAAAATTTATTGAGAATAATAAGTTTTTTAAGAACAGAAAAGAATGAAAGAAAAAAATAATAATAGAGAAGATGAATCACAATACAACAGTAGGCTTATTAAGTGAAAAAACAAGAAAAAAACAAAAATATCTTATTGAACTTCTAAGAAGACTCATCAGGCACCGCCTGTGAGTTTTCGAACAAATTCACCGACGAACAGATGATCGGAGAAGGAGAGGAAAGTAAAAGCCGATGAGGGTTTCGTTTCGAAAGCAGTCGAGAGGAAGATGGAGGGTTTTAATCAATTTTTTTTTTCGTTTTACGATTGTACAAAGTGTATCCACGAAGTTACGATTGTACAAAGTGTGTCCACGAAGTTTTCTTATTTTAGTTAAAAAAATTAAAAATTAAAAGTCCAAAATGACATCAAGGCATTTTTTAAATTTTAAAAAAATAAATAAAATAAGGTGCGCATTTTGCGCCCGGGCACCTCAGAAAAAGTCGTGCAAAGGCACGCGCCTTATCATCTGTGTTGCGCCTGAGTGAGGTGAAGCACAGCCAACGCGCCTCGCACTTTTTAGCGCCTTTTTTGCGCCTTTTAAAATACTGAGTATGCTAACCCAAGCCCAAACCTCTCCAAATACATGGATGACCATTTCACGCCTCTTTCTCTCTTTGGCACTTTATTATTATGCCCATACTAATACTATTATATCCCTTGGCTGGGTATCTTACAAGTTTCTCAAACTAGAGATATAGGAAAGGCGTAGAATTACAAAAATAAGTAGATGGTGAACACAAGTTTGAAGTTACAAAGTTGAGATCAATCGTCGAGCTTCAAATCTTTGCCACGCATCTCTTGAATGAGATATTTTTAACGACTTATCCCTTCGCTTGATTTCTCCTTTTCTGAGGTGATGTGAGATGAATTCCAAGACTACTTCGCTGGGATTTGGCTTCGCGTGCGCGAGGGTCTCCTTCTTACATTTCGCTTTGTTCCCCTTTATCACTGTAACAAACTAAAAAGTATCAACACTTTTTAACACTTAACAATTTTCATACAATAATGCATATTTTGCTGTAGCGAAACGCTAAAACGAATCCTCATTAGAAAGCTTAGGATATTTCGCTTATACGCAGCGTTTGTCATGTGGGGGTGAAATTCCAAACATGATTAATTAATTATAGTAAATTTTATCTAAAAATATATTAATTTAAGCTACTTAAACTATCAATTCTTGAGAGTTATCAGAAGCATTAAACTAAAAATTTCGGTATTGAGTGTCTGATTAAAAGGGTTCCATAACATTCCTATGTTTGACATAATGCTATCATTTTATTCAAGAAGAGGCGAGAAGACGAAGAAGTCGAAGCAATCGATAAGAATGTGTAGAAGTCGAAGCGATTGAAGCAATCGAGAAGACGCGTAGAAGTCAAAGCATCGATTGAGAAGGCAGCATAGAAATAGAAGAAGCGATCAAGACGAAGGCAGCATAGAAGTCGAGGAATCGATCAAGAAGAAGGCGGTGTAGAAGTTAGGATAGATCGAGAAGAAGCGATGTAGAAGTCTAGGAGGGTTTTAAAATGAACGACTGCAGATTGAACTTAGGTTTTTAGTTGATATTTATAGCATCATTCGGTTCGATTCGGTTTTCTTATTAGTTTTTTAATACGAAACCAAACCAAACCAAAAAAATTGATTATTTACAAACTCAAACCAATAGATCTAATATAACATTAGAAAACCGAACCGATCCAATGGATCGGTTCGGTTCATTCTATTTTTGGACATTTGTTTCACCCCTAACCTTAGGTATACCATATCAAAGTGTAGAGAAGGCTGTTTCATTCCCAAAAATAACAAGAAGAAAAAAAAAATGAAGCTTGTTGTTATGAATATGAATCGATTCTATTCAATTGTATAAACAACGCGATCATTGATTGACAACTCTCTTTATATACTAGGGATGGCTGGTATTCCCTTGCTCGCTGCTGTATAGAATTTGCAGATCAATTTATCAAATCGATTATGGTTGTTTTACATTTGGAAAGATGGAAATATTTTTAAGTTTCAGTTGCAAAAAAGAAAAAGACTTTCTAAGTTATTTTTCAGTATTTGCCAAATGTTCATTTTTTAAGCTTTTTTTTTTCACAACAATATTAAAAGAATTAAAAGAATAGAGATTCGAACTTGTAACTTTATCTCATGATTATTAAATTGTACAAAATGTCGTTAGAACTCTACTGTTGTTGTCATTTTTCAAACTTATTTGGGAGCCCAAACAATGGTTGTAATATTTATGCTCCATTAATTATTATCTAAATAAATGAAATATTGATTACTCTATTAATTCTCGTGTGTGATAATTTCGAAAATGAATCACACAGGACTAAAATGATATTTTTAACTTTAATTTACTCATTCAACTTTGTATAATTTTTTATTTTTCAAAATCAAAGAATTTAGATTGAGGAATAAATGAACAAAATAAACATTCAAAAGAAAAAAACCATGAGCCAAGGATGTCCTGCCTGTGTTCATGCCGCGGTTTCGGAGGATTAAAAACAACGTGGGAGGATAATACCGACACGTTGGATAGACTTCTTTTATATATATATATATAAAACATTTGTAGAGATAATTTTGGATTGTAGTAAGTTTGTCCTATATTGTATGGGCAGCCGTCCAGATATATATTTTTTTTTTGAAAAAAAAATTACGTATATAATCTTTGAATTTGATATTTAATTTAAATTTTGTCCATATATTTCAAAATTGAACCCTCTTATTTTTTATATTAATTCAACATATTTTTATTTTTGATATTTTATAATATTCACTTTTAATCTTAATTTGTTTTTTAGTTTATTTGTATATTTATTTTTTAAAAAAATTAACTTGAAAATCTATTTTTAGGTAGTGATCATCATGCATAGATTGAACTCATTACCTTAAAGACCTTTTTTATTAGTGTTAATGCTTTCTATGTTCTTTAGTTGGTTAAGGAACTTAAAAAACTTAGTGTATCCACGGGTAGAATTTCAAGAATAAATGAACGGCGTGGCCCCCCATTATTTAAAAACAATGACGGACACCAGTCCGTCACTAATATAAATGACATTGTATCGAATTGATGGCGGGCTGTACCCGCCACTAAAACACACGCGCTTGCATAAAAGGTGGCGGCCACGGACCGCCACCAATAATATTTGGTGGCGCGCGCTTGCATAAAAGGTGGAGGGCACAGCTTGCCACCAATGCCTTTTAATGGCGCGTGCCTCTGCCTAATAGGTGGCAGGCACGGCCCGCCACCAATGCTTTTTTAGGGTGCTCGATATAGTAAAATAAGTGGCGGGCCACCAATGATTCCAATATTTTTTTAAAAAAAAAAATTTCTGAAAGTGGTCTCGGGTAGTTGTTTTAAAATGGTTCACTCGTTTGTGCCCGCCATTAAAATACATTATCACTTTATAAATATATATATTTATTTATTTATTGTGCTCACCATTAAAAGACTTTATCACTTTATAAAAAAAAATTGATTGTCTTCAAATGATGTCAAACCCATCACCAAATCATTAAACAACATCTACACTTTTCTAATCTCCTAAATTTTTAACTTTTAACAAAAAAACTAATCACCACTAACTAATCCATGAAATCCTAACTTCTAACTTCGAACTTCTAACTTCTATAAACATACATACATGGATATACACTATAAATTTGGGCAGCATATCAGCGCAATAATTAAATTCCAAAAAATTTCACCTGTTATATATAACAACATTTCACCTATATACAACAGAATGCAAAATACAATATACAATGGGACTCTGTCCTTCCAGAGAAACTACATGCATAGACACAAAACAAAGAACAAACACTAAATTTAATTCTCAATATACCTAAACAAAAAACAAATACTAATTTTGTATCAAATGTCTAGCTATGAATTCTGTCCATTCAACTCGTACCTCATCAATCTGGGCTTGAGTGAACGAAGTCGGGCAGGCGCTGAACTACAAATATTAAGACGTATAATTAAAAACACCAAAGTAGTGTACCTTATATAAATATGATTATATTTAACATGAATGCATAAAACAAAAAATTTACAAGTTTCAATAGGTGCGTGGATGTGTTGTACATCATCTTTCGTATAAATAATTGGACGTAGAATCCACATACTATTGATCCAGTTTATTGAGGGCACTAGTGAAACAAAATAGTTACATACTTAGTACGCTAATTCAACATGACAAAAAACAACTAATAAAAGAATTTGATTCAACTTTACCTTTACCCATTTGCAATTAATTTTAAGGCCTTCGGCGTGTGTTTTAATTGCCACACTCGGTAGGCACTAGATTAATAAAGTTGAAAGTTATTAATTAAGAATGATAAAATAAATAAATTCAAAGTTCAAAAGATTAGTAATTTAGAAACTTACGTATTTATGACAAGAGCTAAACTCTGGTTCAACGGATTTTGGCCGAGCGAGTTGAAACATACAATGTGTTTTCAATAGGAATTAAGACGAGCAAAATCCAGTGGTTCCTATACAATTTAACGAATATTGAAATTCTGATATGAACGTAATTAATAGGTATAAAAAATGCAAAAGTTGGAACACATACCCAGAATTGAAGGGAAAGAATACTCGTTGACTAAGATGCGTCATCTTGTCTAACCTATTAGCTAGACGTGAAACTCGGTCTTCTTCATTTGTGCTATCCAAAGCCATTGCAAAATTGCCGTCTACTAATAAGTAGTTGTCCAGTGTCTCTTAATCGCAAGTAAACCATAAGTAACTGAAATAGAATGTGGAGACGTTATTAAACAAGACAAACAAATATAGTACAAAATCGCTACCGTTTACTTACCAGATGTAACAGAGTATTGGCGTGTAACCTATTTCTTCCATATCACAATATTCTAGAATCTCTTCTTGAGCAATATAACAATATTCGGGCGCATCAACACCTAACATGTTTCTTGTCATTGGTATACCTAGTAAGCCACCAACACATAATTTATCTCTAGCATAATTATGTACAACCTTGACCATGGTTGGACCAGACGTGTTTGATTGATGAGAGTGCAAATCTGATACAACCTTCTTACTACTTATAGCTTTTTTTGGTTCATAGTGCTATCATGACAATAAACATTTCTATTATTAGTAAAATAATGTGCTACATACTAAATTTAAAAAGGTATAATGTACAATTATATACCTTCTTGGTTGTTGTAGGTGTCTTGATCAATGATCTTTGCCATGACACAAAAGATTTTATAGCTTGTCCAAGGTGTTGAAGTTCCTCGTTTATGGGAATGGGTAGGTCTACGTCCTCATTGCCTTCAAAGATCAAATCAATTGAGACCCGCACGTCATGTTTCCCTAAAAGGTGACCATGTACCCTAATAGATGAACTGCTCGATTCTTACACGGTACCAATGGCAATAGTTTGACCTCCATATTCAACTGCATTTTGACATGGCATACCGTTTTAAAAAAAAAAAGATCATAATTAGTTGACATGACATACCATTTAAAAAAATAAATCATAATGTAAAACTTACTTCTCCTATCTGGGACATCAGGATGACCAATGGGTTCTCCAATGACGTCGACCCGTTCTAGGATCTGGTTTTCTTCCCTTATGGCATCTCTATTACTCCCTTTACAAGAGGAGTCTAATCGTTGAGAGCAATCGACTTGATTTTCCCCTTTAGTTGGCTATTGGCCCATCTTAGACTTCGGATGAGCCATCCTAAAGAACATTGATGGAGATACAAATCGACCTATTCCCTTAACACGCCCACGATGTTCTGGCGTTCCCAATGCATCGCCCAAAACATCTTGACCTTCTTTTGTACGTTTCAATTCCTCCTATGGTAAAAGATTTTTAGATTGACACCCAAGGATTTTTAGATTCAATTCATCTTGTAGTAAAAGAAATGAAACAACAACTTACAATTTGGTTGGCCGTTTGAATTGTGTCTTCGTCGACGAACTCTTTAATCTTCCCCTTTTTATCGTTAGACTTTTTCTTTCGACCTTCTTTCCATAGTTCTAAATGGGCTGCGAGATTACTTTTAATATCTATTTCCTACAATTAAAATTTACCACACACATGACTTAGTAAAGTAGAAATATATAATGTG
>JBBMKA010000003.1:3232356-3249540 GCA_037833695.1 Sechiopsis laciniata | reverse complement strand
CCAACCTATCCCAACCCAACCCGAACTAAAAATAATATATATATATATATATATATATATATATATATATATAAATAAATAAGTGTGTGTAAGATTAATCAATAAAGATATGTTTTTAGTATATTGGTGAAGGGCATACAATAATAAGATAACCCTAAGTTTTTTTTTTTTAATATTTCTAACATAACCTAAGTTTTATGCATTCTTTCTTTCTTTTATTTATTTTTACATTTTTACTAGTTATTTTTTGAGTCTTACGAAAAAAAAAGAAGAAAATTAATATAACCCGAGAATCCAACCCAAAAAATATGAATTGGGTTCAGTTGCTCTAATATTTAGGATTGGACGGGTTGAAGAATTGACCAACTCAAAAACTTGGGTTGGTCCAAAAAATTCCCTCAACTCAATCCAATTTAGACCATGTATATTCCTAAATGCAAGGGGACTAGAGGGCGATCACTTACTGTCGATCGACGTCCCAACAACGGTTGGCGATAAAATCAATCACGGGAGACATCACCTTTAAGGCAATAGTATAAGCTCTTGTAATGATGGTTGTAGGATTGTTCATGTTTTGGCAAGAACGTCCCCCTTGGTTCGTAATTTTGTGGGATTGAAAGGCATTTATTTATGTTTTCTTAAACAACAAAAATTGTAACTTTCAATGCTAAAAGACGATCAAAATCGAAGTTGACGTGGTTAAGCAACGCGTTAAAAAAAGCAATTGACCAAACATTGAGAAATCATTAAGAAATATTGGTTAATTGGTCCACACCTAGAAAGAGTAGCAAGTTAAAAAAAAAAAGGTTTGGACCAATGGGCAAGTTGAGATCTTGGGATGAAGTATAAAAAAAAGGGAAAGTTTTGAAGTTTCTCCATCAAATGAAAGCTGCTGTTCATGAAGATAAGTCACAAGCAATCACCAAAAGAAAGTTAAATAAATGTGTGGGAATGAATAAAAAAGGGTTTTTATTTATGGGATAAAAGGGAGGAAAACAAATGAAGCTTTGAATGTGAGTAGGGACGATAATACTTAACCATCACTCGTACTTAAAAATTAATTTTCTTTGATTTTTTTTTTTTTGAATTTTAAATGTTGCAGGATCAAATAATATGTTCACTCACATTAGTTGAGGTGCATATAAACTTGCCAAAAATATTCACGCATAAAAAAAAAAAGACATTAAACACTTGACCCCATGGCATTGACTAATGAGAAGGTTTGGAATATGATTTGAAGTCCAAGGATTTCTATGTGAGAATTCACAAGTATTATTGTATTGTTGATAAGTACTAATAACATTGGATGGATGATGGATACTCAAGACACATGGGTAGGGCAATATATATCTCAATGAGTTAGAAGATGACAATGTTGATTTTATTTTATTTATTGAATTTATATGTACATAGAGATGGATTTACTATTTGCATCTCTTGTTTGACCTAATTCTTTTAGGTGTTAACTATGTGGAGGTGAATTGAAATAGTTTTGAGAGGATGTTACTAGGGGAATGTAAATAAAATTTTTAAATTTTTTTGCTTCTTATTATTATTAATATTATTTACCAATTAATATTAGATTTTAATAATAGGAGCAAACATAATTATTTATTAAAAAAAAAACTTAAAGTAATTTATTGAGTAGTATGGAATGGATATACATATACACATCGCGTTTGAGTTAATAATTTAAAAAACTTTTGTTGTATATGGACAAAATTGAGGGTTTTTTCATGGTAATACTGTTTTGTAATTTATTACCTGGAAATCATAGGATCAATTCTCAACTCTTGTTGTACATACTAAAAATTATATAATATAACGATAAATTAAACTTGGATAAGAATAGAGAAACTGACACTACAAATTTATAGTTATAAGATTTTTATTTTTATTTTTTTATGTTTATATTGTTTTAGTAGAATTTTACCATTGCATATTTTTTACTAATCTTAATTTTAGAATGGAATATAGTGCTTGAAAATTATCTTCTTTTTTTTTTTTTTTTTTTGAAATCGCTTGAAAATTATCATCGATAGTTTGAAGCTAATTAATTTGCATGTATTCTTGTTTTTGAAAAAAAAAAAAAAAAAAAAAAAAAAAAAAAAAAAAAAAAAAATTGCATGTATTCTTGAATAAATTGAATGGGGGCATAAACTTACCATAAAAAGACACTAATTCAACCACTTATTAAACATACTGTCACATTTTTGTTTCCTATTGGATATTGGACAAATGTTTTACTTCATATAACTGGCACTGGGCCTTCTAGCTTCCTTCACATTAATCAATCTCATTCTTCTTGATGTGAGACTGAGTGTGGATTTTCACTTGTCTTTTACATTCTCAATCGAACCTCAACAAGAATAATTGTTCAACTGATATAAATATGTGTTTGTATATGATTAAAAAGTTATAAATTTGAATCTTTTTCTTTCCAACAACATTAATTGTTGTTGAACTAAAAAAAATTACTTCATGTGTTTGCTGTTCTTGAGTGTTCGGACCAACTTAAGTGCATCTTGACAATTTTTAACGACATATTATCTTGATCCTATAACATTTAAATATAAAAATAAAAAAAAATTGTAAAAAAATATTTCTTATGTAGATGACCACCATTGATTGAACATATAATCTCGTAGGATCTTAAAGAGCCTAGACAAAATCCTTTTTTTTTTTTTCTTGAAATGCGGGGAATTGTGGTCATCGAATGCATAATGAATTGTGACGAGTGTTTTTTAGGAAAGATATGGCGGTGAATAAAAGTGAACTCTCTCGTTATCTTTATTTATGAAGAATATGCCAATCGAAAGTATATGATATGAGATAAATGATTTCTTCCAAGCATTTATTCATTGCATGAGATATATTTGAATGGCAATTACAAAACAATCTTTGATTATAAATAAGTAAATAGCATTTAGTTAATTAAATAACAAAATTTTAATTAATTATATGATAAAAACACATAAATTAGAACTTATATCTTACTTATCTTTTGTAGAGTGTGACAAAGAAAGAGATGGAAATTAAAAATAGGGTTTGTTCTTAGTCATGGCACAAACAAATCCCACCTCATCAGGTTGTGTCTTTACAAAGCCAAAACTCTCCATGACAAATCTTGGACAGATTCATGTCTATTTTCATGATGTTTTGTTGCTTTCTTTGACTCTCAACCATGCATTTTTAAAGTCACCTTCCATGGCCATAAATTTCCATAAGTCCCATCTCTTTCAAGCCCCTAATTTTTTATTATTTATTTTTGTTAAAATATCATTTTAGTCTTTAAACTTTCAGTTTTGTTTCATTTTTGTCTCTAGAATTTTAAAAGTCTAATTTTAGTCACTAAACTTTAAGTTTGTTTCATTTTTGGTCTTGGGACTTTTTAAACCTTCAAAAAGTTTTGAATTGGTCCATATGATAAATTTGAAGTTATTATTAATTGACTTTGGTTCAATAATATTAATCCTTTTAATACAAGTAAAAAAAAATAACAAAAATTGTCCAATAAGGATCACCAAGTTTAACATTTTTTTTAAGGTTTATGGATTAAAATTGAACATTTGAAAGTTTGGAGACAAAAATAAAACAAATTTAAAAGTTTAGCGATCAAAATGAAACAAATATAAAAGTTTTAGAGACTAAACTTGGACTTTTGAAAGTTAAGGAAAAAAAATAAAATAAAACTTAATGTTTAGGCAACCATAAAGAGCACTAGCTCGACGACATCAATGTACATCCAAAGATTAAGAAGTTTTGGGTTTGAATTCCCCTACCTCCAAATTGTTGTAATCTAAAAAAAAACTTAATATTTAGGACCAAAATGGTATTTTAACCATTTTAGTTTTTTTCTTTTTCTCCCCCATTTAATAAATAACCCTTCAAAATTTAATCCAAATTCTTTTTGTAACCAAATTTAAAGTTACCTTACTAAAACACATTCTTGTATACACATTGTATATCAAAGAAATGAGATTAAAATTACAAATTTTAGTTATAATGATAGAAATACCAAAAGGATTGGTGTGGCATGCTCGCTTGATTTATGGTAATTTAATTCAATTTCACGGCTAAAAATCGGTATTTGATTCTCATTTTATTGGTTATCGATTTAAACATATTGTAATGTACTTAATTGGCTCGTGATTATAAACGATAGACTCTTGTTTAGATTTGATTAAACTATAGAAACTAAATTATAATTTTCTTCTAATGATATAATCAAATTTATAATTAAACTCCCCAAAAATAAAGGAGATTTGATTGTACATAAAGGGTTTAACTTTGTTTCCATCATATCATTATTGTTATTAAGTTTTTTTCTTTCTTTCTTCATTGCACCTGAGGAAGGTGGAGTAGACCCACTTTTATGTGTCTCAAAGGAGAGACAATTGTAGGACATAACCCAAATTTGTCTCCCAAACTCAAGGTGTAGTGCCCTACAAAAGTCTTGACATCCACATCTCCAATCAGGGTTTATGAGTTGATGAATTACATAAAAAGGATTTTTTTTTTTTTTTTTTTTTTTTGAAATATATGTGGATATGGGATTTCCAAGCCAAGAGAGAAAAAAAAAAAAAAATCTTAAATTCAAAGCTAAAAAAGAGATGAACTTTGTAACAAAGATCATATGCCTTTTTTTTTTTTTTTTTTTGTAATATCTAGAGAGATAAGCCTTATCTTTTTTGTTTTTAACTTTTGAAATATCCACCCACACGAAGAATCCAAGATTTTGTGCTAATAAAACATAAACGTGTTTGAATTTCATTCACTTGTAGTGCTCAAATACCAACACAAAATCCACTCGAAAAAAGGTTAAGTAGCTTATGGGTATCAAGTTAAAGAAAATTAGTATATTTTTGTATCCATAATTGTCCATAATAGGTTACACTAATTTGATGTTTATTGGTCGGTGAGCGTCGGTTTAAAAATTGACACGGATCGACCTATCGATTGCTTTTAAAAATGACATCCAAAATGACCTATCAGATAAGTTGATTGATTCAATCGATTAGGTTGATTATTCATTTAAATTTTTTATTTTTTTATTAAAATAACATAATTACCATACATTTTTTTAATGAAATGAAATTTTAAGAATTAATTTTAGAAAATTGGACAAACCAAAGCATTTTTTTAAAACACATTTAAATTTAAGTTAATTTTTAGGTAAATATTTTTCTAATCGTTTTTGTGAATCGATTCAATTTTCGAAAAAAAGAAAACTAGAACTAATTAATTATTAACCTTAGTTTTCTTTTTTTTTTCTTTTTTGTTATTACAACAATTTGGTGTAAGATGATTCGAACTCATAACCTCTTAATTGCTTGGTGTACATTAATGTCGTTGAGCTACTACTTTTGTAGATAATTTTATCCTCAATTAAAGTAATAACTTCTCATTTTCAAATTTTATAGTCAACGATAATCGTTAAGAAAATAAAATATTAAAGACGAATATCGAGAATTGATCAATTACAAAGTCCCAAAGATATCGTTAAAAATAGTTTTTGGTGATTTTTACGTTGATGTCATTCTTCGTCTTGGGTTTCATTTCTTAATAAATATTACTTTTTTTTTTCAAAAAATAAATAAATACTACTTTTTACGGGCTTCTCAATTTTGAACAAAAATGGGTTTAATTCTTTTTCTTTTTTTGGTTTGGACATTATAAAATCAATGGCACATTGATGTAAATATTTCTTCCCCCACACATATGAGGTGAATGGATTTAGAGGTTGAGGGAGGAGAGGAGAAGAGATGAGAAGAGAAATTGTCAACTCTGTATTTGTTTTTAGTACATCACAATTTCTCCCAAGTCTTCTCAATTCTTCTTAAATGCATTATCAAACATTTTATTTAATTATATTAAATTTCATCTCATTTTTAACTCTTTTTATTTATTTATTTTTTTCAATTTTAACATCACATCAAACCTATTATTTAATTATATTAAATATATATAATATATGTTTATATATATAAAATAAGCATCACATCTATTCACATCAATCTCTCATCTCTTCTCCCCTCATAACATCAATCTCCAAACAAATATTTTATCTCTTCAAATCACTCAATTTCCTCTCCATTTCTTCTTCCTCTCCTCTCATCTCTTCTACTCCCCTAAACTCCAAAATCCAATCACCCGAGGGTAAATATTTAGGCATGAGTTAGTGGATAAAGGATCTCCTAATTTGGTTGAGAGTGGTTCGTGGTAGGAGAAGCGTAGTCCCTTTTTGAGTAATAAACTTTCACACACTACTTCGATGAGGTACTATTCCTCAATTATCGATATGAACGATACATTATCCTCCAAAGTCCGTCAAAAGTACCTGATATATAGATCATGATAGCCATTAAGTTATTCCGTATGAAGTATAGATTAAGGGTTAGCTTCCCCCTTTGTAGCCTCCTCTTTAAGGAAGTTATGTTTGTATTATTAGTATCTAGTTGTAATGGAAGTTTATCTCTTTTTCTTAAAAAAAAAAGTTATAACCCTCACTTAAAAGAAACTTTTTTACGAATCATCCCTAAAATATAAGGTTTATAACAATTAACAATTTGAACAATCACTTTCCTTAAAATTTGATAGGTGTTACGGTTAATCTTGTTGTATTAAATTTGAAGGATTTTCACGTGTGTGGCAACGATAAAACTGTCATATAATATGCGATATTTCTTGTAGTGGAGCCTAACCCATTTTTCATTTTCTTTGATAATAATGTTCACTAGAATGAAACCCCATTGTCTAATATTGTGGGTGTGTAGTCAAGAATTATGATCATAGGAGATAGAGGATTAGAATCCCAGCATGGAGAAGCTTGAAATGATAGATTGTTGCATTAGTGAGCAGCCTTCATTGATTAAATTTTGTAATTACTTTTTATACTTCTTGCATACCATATATACCATCTTTAAATCTTTTTCCAAAAAAAAAAAAAAAAGCTTGATTTAATGAAATTAAAAGTTCGAAGTGAAAATTGATTTTTTTTTTTTTTTTTTTTTTTTTAGCCAAGTGAAAATTGATACTCTTACCAAATTTAAAGCTAAATGTTATTCTTTCCATACTATTTTTAGATAAAAAATTAAACTAACACTTTTACAATAAATATTTAAATTTAGTTTCCACTTGACTCTTGAGATTTTAAAAGTGATATATTTGGCCATCACAAATTGAACTACTAAAATGTAGAAACTATTAAGTTCAAAATATACCTAGATATCATCCTCTAAGCAAACGAAAGCATCAGTGTTTCTAAAATTAGAGTATCAAACTGTGGTGGAAGTTAAATAACTGAAACTCCAAGAATAAATTGCAGGGGAAACCTTTTTTACATTTATGACTCAATCCTGTTTCTAAACACCTACGAAGACTAGTGTATGAACAATCAACGATTTAGCGACAACGATTTCCTTCGTGAAAGTGTGTTTTCAGCAATAACGACAAATATGATGAGGATAATAATGACAACAACCACGACAATGACAGCAAGGACGTAAGCGATATCGACGAAAACAACAGCTACTGCAGCTCCATGAGTAACAGGAAGAACATGAACAACAATTCCATTTGCAACAAGAAGAAAATGAACGACAATCCCATTTGCAACAAGAAGAAAATGAACAACAATCCCATTCGCAACAGGATTTAGAACATGAACTGCAACCCCATTTGCAAAAAGAATAATACGAGCACCAATTCCATTCGCAACAAGAAGAAAACGAACACCAATTCCATTTGCAACAAGAAGAAAACGAACACCAGTTCCATTTGCAACAAGAAGAAAACGAACACCAACTTCGTTTGCAACAAGAAGGATGCGAACAACTCCATTTGCTACAAGAAGGATATGAACAACTCCATTTGCAACAAGAAGGATATGAACATGAACAGCAACTCCACTTGCAACAAGAAGAACATGAACAGCAAGAAAACCAAGAATTCAATGTTGATTTCGATGAGACTGCAGTGCCTTGAGCATTTTGATGCTTTTTTTTACCATCTACAGGTACAGATCCATTTGGTGTCTCCTCGTCGGCCAAACTGCAGATATTGAGTACTGGTTAATTTGATGCTTACACATACATTCTTTTGAAAACATTAACGAAGTTCCCAGCTTGTTATAATGATCTAACAAAAAAAGCATCGACCTCATAGGATTGGTAAAGGTAAACTAAGTGCACTCTATACTGTTCCAGCAGCATGTTAGAGAAAAGATACTTATTGGACGCACTTTTAACGCTAATGATGATGAAGATACAGAGCATACATGTTAGAGGTGCGAGAACAAAATCCTTTTCGGCTACAGTTCCAATGATAGGAGAGCACCCTGCTACTATTCCAGCACCAGCTTGACCATGCAGGGTAGCAATGTGACGGCAGACAGTAGCAGAACACCCAACTACAATTAAAACAGTAGCACGACAGGCATGCACCTTTCTTCTTTCTACAACACAGCATATTTCCTTACACTCACTAGCATTTGACAAGATGATGGTAGGCTAACTTAGCTTCGTGCTTAGTAGATGTGAACAAACGAAAAGAAACTATTCGAAGAAGAAACCACATGATGACTATCAGTCAGGCAGAAGGCTTAGGAAGGGAATAAAGGATAAAGGGAGGGGGAAAACAATCACATTATGGGGAGACAAAGACTCCACACTATACAAGGTCAAAAGCGCAAAACTGATAAGCTCCAAAAGAAGAAGCTTGTTCTTTATGACACCTATGGCTCTTTCCAACCAGCCAATGGGTCTTCACTCCTAAGTGGAATGACCATATTGAAAGTTCTGATGAGATTGCATGAAGTACCATGCCTCACCAAAACCGGCCAAGAGATTGCAGTTCACAAATCTTTTCTTGAAACGGAATTCATTTGTATTGAAAAACTTTTCTTGAAGCTACAAATTTGGTTCTCACTTTTATCCCTCTAGCTAACTTTGCTTTTCTTATTCTTCTCTCACTTGATTTGATACTTTAACAGATACCAAAGAAGTCCTACATATAGGCCTCATGGAAAAGTCTAGAACTATAACTCTCATCCTTATTTAATGTCATGAATAATTAAACACTATGAACACTATGAACTAATTAAACACTATGAACATACATAACTCTCATACTAATTTATCCTAAACAACAATTAAAACTTCCTGATATTTTAGTCGAAAGTATAAAGTTCAAACTAATTAAGCTATTAAGCAATGTGTAAGTTAGGGAAAGCACAAGAATGATGTTTTAGCAAATAGAGAAAGGGCAAAGCCTTACATGGGGAAAGCAAAGGAATCTGTGCTTCTTTGACTTCCATCTGAGCAAAGCCTTGCAGGAGGCAGCACGCTTCTTACAGTAGCATTTTCAGATACCAAACCCTCTTTATGGTCCTTAATGTTATAGTCTGTAGTATCTCCCATTTCAGGCTCCTCTTCGAATTCAACAAGCGTCGTGATGACTCCAGGTGGTGGTGGGTTAAAGACAAACAACTTGTCTGCTTTTGTCGACTCGGACTTCCCAAAATCAGCACCCAACATCAACACCTGATCTCTGGAGAAACTAGTGTTTCCCATATGAATGCTAAACAAGGACTCATTTGAAGCAACACTCCATTCCAACGGAGTGAATGATAAATTCCTTTGGAAAACTGCAGACGGAATTCTCGATGGATCATAAGATTCAAATCCACCCACACGATCCATTGTTTGAAGAGGAGGGGATTGAGTTGGAGACATACCATTTTCACTGGACTCGGAAACTTGGGATGAAAGTGAGAGACCTTGAGAACTGCCACTCTTCTCTGATTTGGAAGAACACACACTGGTAGAATCGCTCTCTTCATCTTTCAATTGAAGCTGGTATATACCATGCTCTGATAACTCCAACAAATTTAAAGACCCCAGCTGCTCCCTAGGAGTACCTTCAGATTCAGTACTTTGATCACTTAACTGTATTATATTTGGCTGTTCTGTTTCCATATCTTCTCTAAATGCCTACTTTTCTCCACTTGTTCAATAGTTTCTAACTTTTCTACTTCAACAAATAGAATCTGTGTTCTAAATGTGAGTTCCTTCAATCCCAAGGGGTGGCGCGGTGGTTGAAGGTTTAGGCTTTGAGGTGTACTCCCCTCAAGATCCCAAGTTCGAAACTCACTTGTGATATTAATTTATAAACACCTCATGTGTCTCCATTCCTTCGATGTCTCCCGGTGCCTAGCCTAGGGATAGGCGTGGTTACCCCGAATATATTGAAGCAAAGCTTCAATTTCTGGATTTCCAAAAAATATATGAGTTGCTTCGACTTCAATCAGGAGCAACAGAGAAATTTTCCCAAAAACCATACAGCCATTTCAACTTCAAACAATTCAAAATCTAAATAATCAGAGAACATTTGTTTTTCAACATGCTGTTCTACATTACAGTTTCATTAAAACAACAGAATCTGTAGGAAACCACAATAGCCCTTTTCAGCAATATCCACTCATGTTTAAACACATTCACAGCAAAACAAAAGCGAAGTTAATTAAGAAACTGATCAAATTCAAATTAACTCCAAACCCTAACCACAACCGCCAAATCTCGCCGGAAACGGCACCGGCGAAATGGGGTTTCAGTTATAATCTCAACACAATGCAAAATCCTCAAAAACCCTACGAAATCTGTGATGAATCTATAAATCAACTTCAAAAAGCAGCCAAAAGAGATTCGATCGTAAATACCTGAAATTGAGATCCCGATAAACACACAAATGCAGAAACCGGTTTCCAAAGCGAGAGCAGAAATTAGGGTTTGGGAGAGAAGAAATTAGGGTTTGGGAGAAGGGAAAGATGGCGAAGATGGAAGGCTTGGCGACAGTATCGCGGCTTTTCAGTTTCCATTACTAACAAACAATAGCTGTGTTTCGCGCCTAACTTAACTGGCACAAATCTTAACTCCATTATTGACACAATTAACTCATAATTACCTATTTTTAACTAAAATTCGAACAAATAAAAACTCTAAATAACTTAATTTAATATATAACCCTAATCATTCCATAATTGGACTTTGGGTGTTTGTTTATCTCAATTAGATGCATCTAATACATTAAGTACTATTTTTCTTTTAAAAAAAATACATTTAAAAACCATTTTGAAGTCAAGAAGATTTGAAATCACAATTGTAAGAAGTCTTAAGTACATATTTCAAAAAAAAAAAAAAAAAAAAATCTAAGTACATTGTGGTAACTGTCTATGTGTATATTATGTAATTTTTGTCTAATCATGATTATAAACAATAAGCACTATATTTTAAGTTATATAAAACTATAAGAACTAAATTTTTAAAAAAAAGGATTAGATTCTAATTTTTAAAGTCTAACAATTAAATTCTAACTTTGTTCTTGGTTAGGGATTAAATACCTCATGATATTAGGTTATATTATATGTCGTTATAGCTATGCTTTTATTGGCCATTTATGTATTTTAATTAAAATTAGTTTACTAATTATAATAATTTTAGTACTTTTTTTTTTTTTGTTTATCGGTAACTATTCAAATTTGTTTGAGCATATCTCAACTAATGTCATTACGCTACAATACTTAAATGTCAACAAAATTGGTAGAAAATTAACTCGTAAATAGGAACAAATCACCCCAAGAAATACATATTTTTAGAACAAATTTAGCCTTTAAAATAGAACTATCGTAACTTATGAACTAAATTTATAAATTATAAATTCCTCAAAACCCCATATTTTGCAAAATAGCCCCTATCCTGCACATATTCGGGATCAACCTTTCAAAATTTAGGGTTACAAATTCGCTGCACCGATCTCCATAAATAAATATCGATCAATCTCCATCTTCTTCATCATCATTCTGCAGATTCCACGCGCCGGTCAACTCCGCCGCCGGTTCGTCTATTCCCCGGAGCGGTCTGGTTTTTGTTGGATTTTTCTGATTTGTTTTTTCTGCTCTTTTCCGGTTCGATGCCACGTCGTTGAGAGCTTTATAGCGATGATCGACGATGCTATGATTGAACCTAAAATGCATTTTTCATATCTTGATAGGAATCTGTTCATCTTTTTCTATAGATTTACGGAGCCGTTTAATGTGATTACATTTTTTAAATTTCAAGATCATCTTCTAAATCCCTGTTTTTTTTTTTTTTTTTTTTTTACTGAAATCAAAATGTTTTAGAATTGTGAAAAGCCAATGAGGATTTGTTCTTTTAGTTGGAATTACCGACTGAGTTTTTCTTGATGTCTAATAGACTGGCTATCTGAGGCTTTCAAGATTTGTTTTCTTGGATTGATAATTTTGTGATTCAATTTTATTCTGTTGTTTTCTGGCTATTTGGAGATTCAAGAGCTAGAATTTTGTTTCAATGTTTGAAAACTTTTAAATTACCAGTTGTATTTGAGCAGAAAAATGTTTCAACTCGTTCTTGTTATTCATATAAATAATAGGGGTGTTCATACATTCTCCTAAAATCAATTTGACAGATTAAAACTTACAGACTTTTACAGAATAAAAGGCAGAATAAAAAAGCGGTCTATCGATTTTCTAGTATATATGTCGGTCGGTGTTGGTTAGAAAAAATTTTAACCGAAAATTTGTGGATTAAGGTGGTGGTTGGTTAAGGGTTGGTTTAGAATATTAATATTTTTTTTACAAATAATTAGATTTTTTTTAAATTATTACAAAATTAGTTTAAATTTAAATGTATTTTCAAAACTTATTTAAGATGTTCAAAATTTTAAAATTAATTTTTAAAATTTTATTAAAAAAATTATTTTATGAATATGTTTTTTTAATTAAAAAATTAGAAAATACAATGAATTAATTGACTTAACAGACCTAACCGATCTAATTGTCCGACTTAACAGACCAGTTCAAATTGATAGAGTGAAAATTGACACCGACCAACCGATGAACCCTCCAAATACATAACAATAAAAATCGAAAATGATAAAAATAACTTTTGGTAGTGTTTTGAATCCATCATCCAAAGTTAACCATCTTATGATTATCATTTTCTTTTGGTTCTAACTTGAAGAGTATGCCTAAATTCCTAAGCAAGAGCCCAAATTCCCATCTATTTTCTTAAGTACAAATCTCTCCGCTAACAAGAACATAACATCCAAATCTCATAGTGATTCATATGGTTATTGTTGACGGTTGTTCAACATAAATGTGTTCATCATCGAGATTATGCATTTGAATTTTCTATCTCTAAATAGGTTATGAATTCAAATAATTTTTCATTTTCAATTTTGTAATCAAAACAAAACTATCAAGAATTGGCCTAGCTGTCTCTAAAGGGTGGCGCAATGGTTGAAGATTTAGACTTTAAGGATATGCTCCCCTCAAGATCGTTCGAGATTCACTTGTGACATTATTTCTTCGATGTCTTCGGTGTCTGGCCTAAGGATGGGCATAGTTAAATTGTTTCAAAAAAAAAAAAAAATCAAGAATTGGCCTAGCCAAGATAATTTTTTTATTAGTTTCTGTGAGATTTTAATACTGTAAGATTCACAGATTTCAAAAAAAAGGGAAAAAAATGAACTCTAAACCATGATAGTGCTTCAATAGATATTAGTATACTAGTATAGAACTATATGGAAGTAGTTATGCATTAGTTGAATTTTTTTTTAGAAAAAAAAACACCAACAAAAACAAGAACATAGTTCACTTGCACAACCTATTAATAGGAGGCTGCATATTCAAATCCTCTTAGTTTTTAAGATAGATATAAGAGAATCTTTTCTCATTCCCATTTGGTTCTAATTTGATGAGTGTGTCTAAATTCCCAAGTAAGAACCAAACTTCCATCCATTCTTTTAAGCACAAACCTTTCAACCAACACATAACACCCACATCTCTTCCAAACACCCACCCCCGTAAACTCCTCTCTTATCATCACTCTCTCATTTTGCTCCTCATTTGTCCTCCATATGAACCCACCTCTCTCTTGCTCCCATTTCACCCTCTCCACAATCACCATGCTCAACCCAACCTTTGACGAATCGAACCACATTAACCCGTCGTCAACCACCGCCCGCTCTGCTACCGAACCTCCAACTAAAATCACCTGCCTTCTAACACAAACATCCACGATCACTCCGTTATTTGCAATTGATTTATAACATCCAAATATCTCTTCCCAATTTTGTTCGAGGGTCATTTCGTAGTATGGAGTGTTTTTCACTTGAGTATTAACCTTTTCGTCTCGAACAAAGATGAAAGGGCAATACCATCTTCCCACCACCACAGGCTCAGAGTCTAGCTCTGGGAGGCGGGCTCGTAGCGTGGTGTCGAGGCCGAGTGCTTGCGTAGGCGTGAAGTTTTTTAGAGTTTTGGTATAAGCTTTCCAGCCTTGATGTCTTAAGAAATATGGAGGAATCCCATGGGGAGCCATGGACTTGGACTTGAAACCATTTGGACCCGTACGATTTGCACAATTGTAGATTTGGAATTGTTGATGAGCATTTCTTGGGTCGAAGAGTTGTGTAGGTGTAGTGTGCTTAGTGTTGAAGCAACAGCAGCCACTTGGCTCGTCTCCTTCTGAACTCGTGAAGGCTAGCCTGCGGTTAGGTTCGTCTCGATAAATATACCATATTCATTAGATACAAAATTGACAACAATATGGTGTTTTCAAATATTATTTTGATCTATCTACTTTGTCTAATTTTAATTTCCATAGTTAGAAAAAAAAAAGGCTTAAAATTATTGTGGTGGTAGAGATTTTTTATAATTTTCTTATTGTCGGAGGAAAAATATAAGACCTATTTTTGTTTATTTTCAAATTTATTATAGGGACCCATTTTAAGTTTGTCTAAAAATTTAGAGATTAAATTTAAATATTTAAAACTTAATAAACTCTATGTTGATATATCACTAGTCTTCATCCCTTCATCAACATTAGAAATCTTATCCAAAGTAAAAAAACTAAAAACTAATTTCTAAACTAATTGAGGTTCCATTTGTTAATCATAGCTTCTTAAAGAATATTGTCATCTACCCATTAGAGTATTCGAATTCGAATCTTCATCAAATTCCATAACCCAAGTTAGAATGTTGTCCAAATAAAGAAAACTATAAGAGGTTTGTTTGTTTTTTTTTTTTTTTTTTAAGACTTAAATTTTTAAATAGACTTGATTTTTGAAAATATAATTAATAGGTAAATAACAAAAAAATCAAAATCTATAGATAAAAGCAGTATTAATAGACTTAACTTCAAGACTTAAATTAATCTCATCTAGAGGATGTAAAAACAAACACAATTTACAAAATTTAAAATTCAAATCAAAATGATTATCAAATAGAGCGAGGAAGCACATACCCTTTTGTTTTGCCACGAGATCTGATGATATAATATTGATTAGCAGAAAATGGTTGATTCAAAACTGGAATTACCAATACATATAAGTCATCCAATTCATCATCTCCTTCATCTGTCAAATACCTAAGCTTTAGTATCTTGTTCTGAGGAAAGGGAAGCGCCTTCACTGACTTCTTCTTCCTAAACAACCCGAGGCACGGTTTCGACCTCGAACTGTCGTTGTCATCGATCACCAAAACCCCTGTATTTGGACCCTCGGGTTCAAACCTCAGGGGCTCATACGTATGTTTTGTATACTCAGAAAAAGGTTTCGTCACATACATCTCTCCCGATTAACTTGATTCCTCTTTCTTTTTCTCTTTTTTGATATGATAAGTTGACCTCGATCGCCATTGGAAGAAAATGGTGATGAGTTGTTTGTGACAACTATTAAATTAGTTTGTTTATTGTTGGTTTTTTATTAGATGATAAAGTCTTTGTTGAATAGCATTTGTTTATTGTTAAGGTTGATTGTATTGTACTCAAAAACTTATTTTATTGGTGAAGTTTCAACGCTTTGGTTTTTTTTTTTTTTTTTTTTGAGATTACAACTATTGGGGTGGGGGATTCGAACCCAAGACCTTTGACCATTGGGCATACACTAATGTTGCTGAACAACTGCTCTTGTTAGCTTCAATGTTTTTGTATTTAATATGCAGTTTTTTTTTTTTTTTTTTTGAGCAATATGCAGTTCAACTCTTTCCCCATCAACATGTTGCTTTCATTACAATAAGCCCATTGGAAACTGAAGTTGGGCTAACAAGAAAAGCCCATAAAAGTTAAGCATGTGTATTTTGGTGAGAGTTTAATTCAAGAGGGTTTTAGAAAAAATAGGATGTTGTAAGTTTTTTTTTTTTTTTTTTTTTTTTTGTAGTTATACACCAACTTTTGGAGGTGGCAAGATTTGAACTCATAGTCATTGGATATAAATTGATCTTGCTGAATTACTATTCTTATCGGCTAAGAGATTGTAAATTTCATCTATGGTGGTCCTCACCTATTAAGAAATTAATTTATTATAAATTTCTTTGATAATCTAATATTGTTAAGTGGCCGTTCATATAAGTAAGTTAAGCACATACATGTAAGGAGTATTTGGATCACCATTTATGGATGGGTAGTTATAATTTTATTTAAAGATCAATAGTTATAGTATTTATCATCCCAGTTATAATAATACTCCAACCTCAAATTATAAATTTGCTTCTCAAATATAAGCCATCATACTCATATTGTAATAACATAAATCTTAAACACAATTGATTATAATTCCCTATTATAATATTTGATCATTTTTAATAATTTATTGCTTATAATAATTTCTCATTACAAATGGACCTTTGAAATTAAAAGTCTAACCTAAACATTTGAAGGATATAGAATATATAAAATATTGCTAAAAACCAGGCAGAAAGATATGAGGAACAGCAATTAAGAGTTGTAAGGAAGGAAGATCCTCAAATTCAATGTCTCACAAAATTCAAATCAAAATAGTAATAATTAAAAAAATTATGAATGGAAAAATTGGCTGGCCGACAAAGTCTGTTTCACAAAAAGCCTCTTTTCACCTTTAATACCGAACCGGGTTTTTTTGTCCTGACTCGTTTGAACCGATCTCTACATTAAATCTTTGTTGTTGTCGTTTTGTTACTATTGAGGTTGCGTTTGGACCATAAACTCCAAAACAAAACATTATCTTTCACTTTCACTTTCGTTCGTTAGAGACAGCCGGTTGTTTAAAAATGTCTTTATTTCCAATGACTCATTTGAACCGGGTCTTCTTCTTTTCTTTTTTTCTTTTTATTTTTTATTTTTTTTTATT
>JBBMKA010000003.1:3202367-3232256 GCA_037833695.1 Sechiopsis laciniata | reverse complement strand
CATATTATTGTTGTTTAGATGAAATTTTAATTTGAAGTGAATTCAGAACATATTAGAATATTTATACAACATCTCATAAGTTATTAAACAACTAATAAACCTTGAATTTAAAGTTTAGAATTAAACATAATTTTTAAAAATAATAGTAAGTAGAGACTTCCTATCTTGATTCCATAGGAAAAAAAATGAACATCTTTTTGTTTGCATTCATCTCCTATCTTAACTATTTTTATAAGATAATTATTTGAACCTATTAAATTCATATGTTAAGATAACATCAATTGTCTCTATAAACATTTAAACATTTTAAAATTTATCACGCTCATATTTTGACCACTAATTTACTTAATTTAAAATGTTCAATCACGAAGTCGTACCTATCTATTCTTATATTGGTATGGATATTCAAACATTAAAATTTTAAAGTTTGTTTTTAAAATTATAAACAAAGACACGAGGAAAAAATATCAATGGGTTATAACTATTTTAGATTAATACAAATTTTTGAATTTGTGAACTGTCTAATTTCATACACGAGGAATGCATGAATAAGAGAGAAGTTTTTCTTCTTCTAATAATAATTAGAAATTGAAACTTGACACAAATTGGGAGTGTCTACAAAATAATGTTACAAGCAAGTTTCAAATTTAGAACTTCAGGAAGTGTATACTTTCAAAGTTCAAATTTTCGATCAATTATGTCAATCCTCAAATAATAGATAAGAGAAAAGTTAGGAAAGAAATGTGGAATAAGATTCACCGCTATTTTGTATATTGTAGAAAAAATTTCCATCAAACTTACATTCTAACCCTCATTCTAATTTCTCACTCCAACTCCTCCCCAAGCAATCCCTCCTTAAACCATTTTTTTACCATTAACCTCTTATACAAACAATTTTGTCCAACATTTTCGTGTGATCACTCATTATATAATTCTTTTTTTTCAAATAAATTCATCTAAATTTGATTCACTTTAAACTACCCATTCAAATGCTACATCCAAATCCCCCCTTTTCTTTTGCTAATTATACTTATCTTCCATATCTTAAACCCAACTTTCAAGAAAAAACCAATAACAATAGTAGTTCAGTCATATCAGTATTAACTCAAGGTTCTAATCCCCTAACCCCATTATTGTAAACTATATATATATATATATATATATATATAAACTTAAAAAATGAAATTACTGAAAAGGGTAGAAAAGAAAGAATCATGCAATAAAAATATTCAGTATCTTGTGCAGCAAAAAAGGGAAGAAACAGAGCCTTTCGAAGGAAATGATCGCATAAAAATGGCGAAGATATTCAGAATCCCAATTCCCAAATCAGAACGACACAAAAGAGAAACAAACCCACAAAAATACAAGAGAGGAAAAAAAGGAGGGGACAGCTTCTGATCCCAAAACCTAAAACACAGAAACTTTTGGGTAAAATCCAAAGAGACGAAGCAGCAGCAGCCATAATCACAAGGAAAACAACAACGGCGTCCAGCTATTTTGCCCTGTTCTCACTTTTGCCGGCAAAAAAAGATGACCCAGATCAACAAAATCAAATTAAAATGGAGTTATGTCCCATTTTGACTTCGAAACAGAAGAAAAAACCTATGGGCTACACTTTTTGACATGGTTATCAGCCCCAGAAAAAGGTATTTCTCAAATCAAACCTGCTATCCAACTTTTCAGGGACTGATTTCAAAAGGGTATTCGGGATTGCTGCTCAATCGATTTAAAAAAGGTAAAACGAATTTCATCGATTCTGTGAATGTAAAGTAATTTTTTCTATGTTTTGGGAGATGGGTAGTTTTTGAGTCTGGGTTTTAGGCTTTCATTGCAAAAGGGTTAGAGGAAATGCTTGAATCGAAGCCATTTTACTTGACCCTTATTAATTGTAGAGAGAGAGAGGATGAGAGAGATGGGCGGTGGCTTTTGTAGTTGACATTTAATTAGTGAAACAGATAATAACAACCCATTTCCATATCTATCTTTGATATCTTTACAGGCTGCTTGGGGGGTTTTTTCTGTACAGTGGCTTTAACACATTGTTGGGTGCATTTTTCATCAGGCTTCAAGGTTTTTTTTTCTCTCTTTTTATTTCGTTTTCTTGTTTCTGTATGAACTGGTTGTGTTCAGGATCATGGTTCTTAATCAATTTTATGTGTTTCTTTTGTTGGCTGTTTCATTATCTCACATCTACATAGATATATTTTCATATCAAGGTTTTTGCTCCATGGATTTTCACCCCCTCTTGCTTGAAGCTTTAACTGAATAGCTTCTTTTCCATGAACATGTAGAAGGGAAAGTTGGGATTTCCTTTTTTCTTTTATGTTTTGTCTCATAAGTAAGTTAACTATTAGAGCATATTTTATTGAGGTTAAAATTTTGTTTGGAATTGGATCTGTTATGTTAGTAAGATTTCTGATTCATTTCATGTGTTGGATTCTCTCTGTTTTTATATTCCACCCATCAGTTCACCGAATTGAAGAATTCCTATCTGGGTTTTCTCTAGTTCTTTTGGAACTTTCTTCCAGTTTTCTCTTGCTCTTGTCTTAAAGTATAAGATTAAATAGCAAGGTGGTTGGATTTAATTTTTGACTACCAGACAAAAAGGGGGTGGGAGTTGTAAGAGGGGCCGATCTTGGATACCCTTCGATTCAATACTTGGATTTGGGCTTTAATTTAAGAAATTCTTGTGAAGTTTAGTATTTGTCTTTTTGTATGAAAAGAAAAGACTGGATTTTCTTGAAAATTTTCCTTTCAGAGCATTCCATGTGAACTGATTATCGTTTATTTAAAAGTGAAAGTGAACTAGTGGCTTTTTTTTTCCTGCTAATAGTCTGTCAATGAAATAATAATCTTGTTTTTTGACTTCTGGGAACATAGCTATGAAAACCTTTTTATTGACTTTAAACTTAAGAGTTGGCCTCTTTTATACTTCTTGAGCTGACCTTCTGCTATTTAAGTTGTTAATTTATTGTGAAGTTGCACGAAGATTGAAGGTTTGACTTAGCTTTTTCACTTACTTTTCTTCTTGCATATGAATGGCTGACTCTCCACATATAGCCATCTCAAGCCAACTTTGATGCAAGTCTTGAGAAAATCCATTTGAACAGTCCATGTGAATCATGAAAGTTGGTAAATCTCATATTCTTCAAGTTTTTTTTTTTTTTTTTCATTAAGGAAATATCATTAACTCCGTTCTATTTCTGTACACGGCATCTGTTAGCCATGTGAATTTGTCAATCATTTATGTTGCCTGAGGATCTTGTATCATTTTTCTATATCAAATTCATTCTGAGATTTTCTTTCAATCATACGAAAAATTAATCATAGTTTCTAAGAAAATTGAATTTTCTACTCCCTTGTAATTTATATTGTATTTGTCTTACAGAGGGTGAGCCTGTCGTTGTCCATTCAAATACCAGCCCCAAGTTTGCTCCCAAGTCTTTTGAATATGACAACGACGCTCTTGATTCTGGTGGGATGCAGCTTGATGATCAGAAAGAACTTGCAAGCCCAACCAAAGGTAATGAGGACGCCAATCACAACAATATTGCTGCAGATGGTTGGGTTGCAACTAGGCCTAATTGTTTAGGTCTTGATGATTTTAATGAGTATGATGAGGTTAAAGCCTTTGTGTCGCCACTCACTATTTCATCTAAAGCAGACTTGTTTGAGGAAGACTCAGAGTTATACATGGAAAAGAGTATTGTTGAATGTCAACTTCCTGAACTGATAGTTTGTTACAAAGAAAATATTTGCAATATTGTTAAGGATATTTGCATCGACGATGGAGTGCCTTCTCGAGATAAGCTCTCGTGTGAGAGTAGTTTAGATGAGAAGGCTGTCAGTTCCATTCTTCCTCCCGAGAAAGATTGGAAGGATGAGTTGACAAGAGAACTAGAGAAAAGAGATATGTTTGCTTCAGATGATTCAGAGCATTCAGAATCGTTTGAAAATAAGAATTCACCAAAACACTGTGATTCCAAGGATTTGGCTACAACACCCGAGGCTGTATATGATGTGGCGTATCTTACAGACAATGATATACTAAATCTTCCAATGACAAACTTGGTTGCAGAGAACTTGAAGCCATTGATCGACAATCAGAATGAGCCTCATCCTCAATCTGAACATGTATGTTATTGTTTTGGCATAATGGATGTTCAAGATACATCATGAACTTTGTTATTCTGCCTTTACCTGCGACTTTCATTGTTGTTGTTGTTTCTAGCTTGCATTATCACTTGTTCACAGTTATGTCAATCAATTGTATAGGTCTCAAGGAGCTCTAGACGTTGTTAGCATTGTATGTTATAGTGTCCCGAAGGGTTAGGCTTGTTGGTAGAGGATTCGTGTCTCTAAGTTATGCTTCCTTAGAGGTCCCATGTTTGAAACACACGAATAACTTAATTGTAAAATTCTTTGTTGTCTATTGGGTCTGAGCCTTGAGACACCTAGGGTATATAGTGGGACGGAGCTCCGATCCTAGTTGTATAAAAAGAGTATTGTAAGTTTTAGTGTAAGTTTGGAACTGACTTTTTAAGTGCTTCAAAAAAGAGATTTTAAGCGGTAAGGAAATCATTCCAAACAGACCCTTGACACTCTATAGCTGTGCCAAAACATGTATATCCTATATAGCTGAACTATAGTCATGTTGTAATTTTGTTTGTTCCGATGCAGGTTTTTATTGAAACTACGAGTTTGGAAGTCCCTGTTTTGGCATGTGTTGCTGAAGAATCTTATAATAACCCCAAAGAAACAATCTCAGCGTCCACTACTTCAACTCCAACACCTGAAGAGCCCAAAAATAGCGCTTCTGGGAATGATGATATATCATACAATAGTAAAGTGGAGGATGGAAACATTACTGTTGACTTCAATTCGTTAGCATCCACAGCTAGTGATGGACTGGAGCGTTGTGATAATGGTGACTTGTGCTCCTCAGCTCCTTCGACCAGTCCCTCGGTGGACTGCCAAGACACGAGCAGCAGCTCTGTTCCTTTAACTCCTGCTGGCAAATGTCAAGTGCAGTGTCATGATTCTAGTTGTAACCCCAGTCATGTGGAATATGAAGACTTGCGACGTCTGGAATACGAAGACGTACTTCAGGCAGAAGTTGGGAATTCTATTGGTCATCCAGTTTCAAGCCAAGTTCAACATGGCATTGGTGAAACGAGTTTCTCTTCTATGGTGCCTTTTGAGAGTTTGATGTCGAATCCGGGTTATATAGGGTACTCTGGCAGCATTTCTCTTCGGTCTGATAGCAGCACGACAAGCACCCGTTCCTTTGCCTTTCCTATGTAAAGCTCTTGATTAGCTATTTACTTTGTATCTGCACATTTTACAATCATTGCAGTTCAAAATTAATGAGACCAAAATCTTTTATCTTCCTGCAGATTACAATCCGAGTGGAATAGTAGTCCTGTTAGAATGGCTAAAGCTGATCGACGGAAGCATAGGAGTTGGAAACAATGCATTCTGTGCTGTAGATTCTGCTTCTACTAATTTATCCATAGGTTTAGTGTCTAAAATATACATCACCTTAGTCTTTCTAGTTAAGTGGCACAAGTATTGTCAATCTTTGCCGCTCTACCTTCATTTGTTAGGCTCTCTTTCGTTTGCCATGTTATACAGGTTTCTAGAATTTTTGTCTTTAAAGAAGCGCCATTGCTGCTCAACTTACAAAAGAATGTTTACATGTTAGGTCATTTTACGAAATTAGTTGAAATACATGTTTGTTGGTTCAAACACACTGATTATAAAATGAAAAATAATGCAAATTAACATTGTTTTAATTGTTCTTAACCAGCATGGTGACTGTAAAAGGACTCGGTGATGAGTTGGCCTGCTTCCATATTGGTTTGCCCAAGGGTGCATTTGGGAACTGTTGAATTATTATAAATGATAGGTTTGTTTGGAGTGTTGTTATTATAACAGAGATTTTGATAACCTATGTTTGGAGTGTTGTTATTATAACAGAGATTTTGATAACCTGTGTTTGGAGTGTTGTTATCATAACAAAGGATTATTATAACAAATAGTATAACATGGCTGGAAGGTCATTATAATTGGGATGAGGAGTTATGATCACTGGTTATTTAACCGGTGGCCTAAATACGGGTTGGGTTATTATAACCAAACTTAAGTCCAACCTTAAATGGAGGCCAAATGCCCGTAAGTATTTCAGTTTTCATGCTTAAGCTAAACTAAACACAGCAAAAAAGAAAAATTATTTTCTTGAGTTTCATGGCAATGGAAACAGTGTTTGACAGAATCATTTGGTTTGTGGAATGGGAAAAACTTATAGCTGATCATTGCTATATGTATATATATAAATAAAAGTCCTCAAGTATAGTGGTGACAAAAACTACCAGAATTGTGTAAAGCCACACCCTGCCTCCCAAAAAGTGAAGTAATAACATATTCTTTTTCTCACTCTCTCTCTGTTGTGTGTGTGTGCGCGCTTATATATATATATATATATATATATGTTTCCTTGGTCATACATAGGCAGAAAATCTTTACATTTGGACATGGGGTTGATAGTTATGGCCTTACTGTGTTGTGTTTTTCTCTCTATTCTTTGGATACCATCTGCTTCCTCTCATGCTCTGGATCAGTCTTCTTCCTTGAAAGGTGTATATACTTGTATTGACTTTTTTCTTTTCCTTCTTCCTTCTCTCTGAGAATAATGGAGTTATTTGTGATCTTGCAGCAACGGAAGCAGTGCGTTCTACTCGTTTTGTTCTAGCGAGGAAGTTCAAACTAATGGAAGAAGCAAGAGTGAATGACAAGGTATGTTTTAGAGTGCTTTTGAATAAGTTATTTTGACATATGTAGTATGATTAAGTTTCAAATACTAAAAGTGTTGAATAATAAATCATTTTGTTTTACTGTTTCCTTGACAATCACTCAAGTTAAAATCTCCTTATTAGTGCTTCCTAACAATGTTATGCATTTCAAAAGCATTTGTATTTCACACACAAACACAATGACTTTGAATGGGATGGAAGTGCTTTGAATAATGTTATAACTTATAAGTACTTTTAATCATGTCAAGAACATTCTCGAACAACCCTCATGAATTGGCTTATTGGTCAAAAGGGCTTACAAACTAGGAAGTTAAGTCTGCAAGGGGTAGCCTTGTTGCTAGAATCAGTATGCTCCTTTGGAAGTCCCAACTTTAAAACTCACGAGTGAACTTAATTGTAAAATCTCTTGTTGTCTTCCAAGTTCGGGCTTTGAACGATGCAGGTGCCGCCATCTATGTAGTGGGACGAAGTTCCGATTCTCGATTATAAAAAAAAACTAAACTAAGAAGTTATGAATTCAATCGATAGTAGTCATTTACAAAAAAAAAAAAAAAAAAAAAAAAAAAAAAAAAAAAACGAGAAAAAAATCAATTGGTTTCCTTCATTATAACCTAATGTTGAACTGTCAGAAGGTTGTCTCGTGAGAATGCTCGAGGTATGCATAAGTTGGCATTGAAACTCATAGATATTTAATAATAAATAAAAACATTTGTGACATTCCCTTCATTTGTAACTTTTCTAATCCATTTGGTGATTTTTATGATGTCTGTCTTCTGGTTCTACTGTTAGAGTTTGTTATCACTGATGTTTTTCCTGGAATCAGGTTGGAGTTCAATTATTCCAAGATCCCAAACAGAAAAATGAACACAAGGAAAATGTTTCAGGTGATTACCAAATTATTTTTCAAAGATAGTTAGAAAACATGCAAGTTCTTAAATTGTCAAGTTCTGTAAATAAGTCATCACTGTCATGTCAGTAATTTTGCCAGTTCTTTGACTATAGAAACTGCAACAAGATTTCTTCCTTGAAGATAAATAATTTGATTATTTGCCATAGTTGAGTAACACCACATTAAAGAAAAAAATCGGTACTTCTTTTACATATTTTGGATACATATTTGCTCATTCAGATACTTTCACTGCCATTATTGTTACCAAATCACATTTAATTCATTCCCATTTTGGCCACTGTCTGTTGAAAGATAACTCACCATTAATTCCCACCTGAACTCAACTCAGATAGTTAGTCAAGTTTGGTTAAGGCATACCTTCAACTAAGAGGTTTAGAGGTTTATATATTTAGGGAGTTATTTGGGTAAGGAGAATGAGAATGATTATAACGAGGATGAAAATTATGAAAAGAATGATCATTTGTGTTTAGAATAAAAATAATGATTATGGAAAAACTATTACTTACTTTTGGAATGAAAATAATGATTATGGGAAGAATCATTACTTGTTTTTGGAAATAATAAAATAATAAGTATGATTTATGAACCATCATGGAGTGGCCTAGTGGTTAAGAGAGTTTTGAGGAGTTAAGATGTGATGAGTTCAATTCATAGTGTCCGCTTACTTAAGAATTAAATTCCTACAAGTTTTTTTGACATCTAAATGTTGTAGGGTCAAGCAGTATGCAAGCTGGTTCAGGCAGTTGCAAATATAAAAAAAAAGTAGGGAGAGAAAAAAGAAAGTGATTGTAAGGAGAATGAAAAGTGGATATGAATATAACAAAATGTAGTTAATGTTAGAATAAAAAAATTGTTATTAGAAACCGAGATTATGGGGAGAATAATTTTTGGTGGTCCAAACGTAGATAAGAGGATCATCCTCCTCATAAACATTCTCATCATTCTTTCCCCAAATACCTCATTAGTGTTTTTAAGTGTTCAACACACACTGGCTGGGGCATGGCCAAACAAAACACATACTTTTTTGTTTGTGATGTACACTATATGTAAGAACATTCATAAAGAAGAGATAACAAAGTAATTGTCGGTGTAGGAGTATTAAAAAGAGTTACTTTTTTTAATTAATAAAGAAAAAATAATAATAGACACGAATTTTTACATGTGTTAGAGCACGACTTTTTACATGAGCATCACCTATTCAAGGTGCAAGGCGAGGAACTAGACTTATAACTTGAGCCTAGCGTGTAGATCTTTCAAAACATTTAAGTCGTGTCATGAATATTGATGAATAAGTAATGTGTTATTTATTATACAATTACTATTTTTTAAAATAAATGCATTTGAGATCTGAGTATTAGAAAAGTGGAATTAATATAATTGCAACCTTTATAGGGCAGCTTTATGAAAGGGAGCAAAGTGGAATGGGCTTGGGAAGAAAAGGGAGAAAGTGGGTGAACGCTGCCGACATGTCGTCTCGGTTTTTCACAATGGACTATGCTCACGTAAAACGTCGTCGTCCTGTGCACAACATGTCGCTCGAGCATCCTTGAAGTTGACTCACTTTTCTAATCTGACCCCCTCATTTGTTTGATATTGCAATTTAACCCAATAAAATGAGGGATTTTCAATTTTAACCATCTATTGTGGCCGACAAGAAGGCGGACTAATTAATGAGCTCTGGTTGATTATCATTATTAATTAATTGGAGGTTGGAATAACTTTCTTTTTTAGTACATACTCGAAGAGAAATGACATATATCGATATTCGAGATTGAATGTGTGACTGTGTGACGTTGGAATGATGTAAATTTTTCTAATATTCCAATAATGTGTTTACAATATTTCATTAGCACAAAATAAAGGACTCCTGAAGGTTTTATTCCTAGCGAGCAAAAGACCAATACGATGTGAATTTGGTATCTTGAGGATTAACTAAACAAAACTTGATTTAAATGATGTTTTATTCAATTAAATGTTAAAATCCTTCCAATATTCAGGCATGGATAACTCTTTCGAGAAGTATTGTTCTTAAAAAAGTTATTTATGTTTCTAGATAAAGTAATTCTAAACCAGCAATACTTACCGAAGAGTTAGTAAGTATTTTGAAAATACTTATTCATCTTAGAATAATATATTTTTACTTAAAAAAAATATAGTTTTGATTGATGGAGAAAAAAATGCAAAAAAATAATAATATGTGGTTCTATGGGTTTACCCACCCTTAGGTAAATATTGTTCATTGTGAACCATCCTAGAGTGACTCAATGGTTAATAAAAGTCTTGAAGAGTTAAAATGTGATGAGTTCAATCTATGTGGTCACTTACCTAAAATTTTGTAGTGCACTCTAAATAAAGTGGATGAAATATTTAAGATGAACTATTTCTAAAAATTATAAAATATTTACATCCATAATCTATACTATTATCGTATTATAAATACTTTTAATATCAATATTATATATAATAAATACTTAATAATATCAATATTATGAGAAAGTATTGTGATAATACTCAGTAATAAACATAACTACATTTTTTTTTAAACGAATTGTATTTATAATTATTTTGTAGATTTGGCTAATCTCTTAATATTTTCTTTGTATTTTTCATAGTTTTATTAATTAATTTAGCGGAAAGATAAATGGGCCGAGGCCCAACGAAAAAAAGCCCAAACAAAGGCGTTGTAAAATCAACGTCCTTCACTACAAGCGCGTACGCAGAACAGAACACAGCAGAAAAAGAAAGGAAGCAAAGAAGAAGAGTCAAATGGAGGATTTATGGAAGAGAGCAAAATCTTTCGCAGAAGAAGCGGCGAAGAAATCCCAAACCCTAACGTCGACCTCAACACTCACGGAATTCGTCTCTGAAACCGCCAAAAAGTCGAAGGAACTCGCCGCCGAAGCCTCCAAGACCGCCGATCTCATCAAAACCGCCGCCATCAAGCAGGCCGATAACCTCAAATCACTCAACGTCGCCGACATTATGCCTCCTCAACTCTCCTCCATTTCCATCCCCAGTTTCTCCGCTCCCTCGCCGCATTCTCAGTCTGAGCTTGAAAAGTTTGGCCTCAATGGCGATCTGAGAGAGTTTGTTAGGGGATTCACTTCCACTACTTTTCAGAACTTTCCGATCCAAGGTAGGAGTGGATTTGGATTTGAAATTGTTTTGTGATTGTTGAGCTGTGTAATTGATGCGGATTGTTTTGACGATTTGTTGTAGATGGATCGGAGGCGTCTGATGTTGCCGTTACGGCTTCGAATGTGCGTAAGGATCTGACGGAATGGCAAGAACTTCACGCTACGCTGGTTCTTACCAATGTCAAGGTGAGATCTAATGTTGTAATTCTTTGTAGTTTTAGTTGAATTTGATTAAATCATGCACCATTTTGTCAGGAGTTTCTCGATTTGGAAATGTTTATCATTCTTTCTGGAATGAAACAAAATTTCATAGATGATTGAAAAAAGTACAGTTGAATTGGTGAAACCAAGCAGTCAATTCAACTAAATCACGATTAGGCTGTAAATTTGGTTTTGAACTCCATTTGCATCATTGGACGGCACTTTATCTGAACTGAAAACGAAGGAAATCTTGTTACTTTCAAAAGCTAAAGTTGGATGTAATTTTCAAAACCAAAAATCTGACGTCCAGCTTTTTTCTGCATATTTAATTTATGATGTGGTCTCCCACATGCTAAACAAAGATGGATCTCATTCTCTTTATCGAGAACTTGAGTGAGAATCAAGTATTAGGTAGAAGCATATGGAAAAAAAGAACCTAAACATAATAACACCTCAACTTTTGTTGCCTTTACACTTCGGTGATCTTCATTTCTCTCATATCAAATGATTAAATCATTTCATCTCATCCATATATATTTTGTATAGCGTTCAGAAGTTTGCTGAATTTGACAGATAGAATTGCTTAATCCTTAATGCTTGTTCCTTTCATACCAATCAATTAACCAACTGGAATTGTCTCAAGATATTTGTCAGTATTCAGAAATATAATTCTTGCCTGTTGTAAAATCCTAAAGCTTGAAAGGCTATTTTCAATAATTTAGATGCTGTTGACCTTCATCTTAGATGATGCGTAAATCACGAAATGTTACACCCAGAAGATACACCTGAATTCTACACTTGATTAATCTGTTAATTCAAAGGTGATCACCTTTGTCCGATTTCATCAGCAAGAGTAGATCATCGTCTTTTCATATGTCCCTTGACCTGATTGCCTTAATTGAATCTTCTTTTCATCCAAAAGACAATTTGAATGATGCTCCTATTTCTTATTTCTTTTGCAGGAGATTTCAAGGTTAAGATATGAGCTATGTCCAAGAATTATGAAAGAAAGGATATTCTGGAGGATATATTTTACACTTGTTAGCAGTCATGTTGCTCCGTAAGTTGCTTTTTTTTTAAAAAAAAGAAAATTATTTTATTGAAGCTCTTTCTATCTTATCTTGATTCTTTAGGTCAGTTTGAGTGTTTAGCTGTTTCTTATTGTAAGCTCTAAGAAATATGCCACCACAGGCTATGCATCTAATAGTGAGGTCACCTGTATGGAAAATAGTTCCAACTTCCAATGGTTCTACTTGCTTCCTATTTCATCATTATTTATTTTCCCTTCTCGATGTGACCGAATTATTTAAGCATTTGGTTTCTGTTGACTGTTTATATAATACGCTTCTTTTTTCACATTAGATTAAGAGTAATATTTGCATAAAAAAAGAAAAAAAAAAATTCAACGGACCAGATTTCGCCACATAGGTGGCTGCATGCTGCCTAGGCAGCATGCAAATATTTCTGTTAGATTAATACATTTGCTGGTGTAAGAATTTTTAGGAATTATGAAAGTTAAACTATTTTGATATAACCTGACACAATATACCATTTAGAATAAGTATCTCATTGGCGAATGAATGGTTGCCTAGTTGCTGTATCAAAATTCATTTTTTTATCATCAAAAGATTCTGTGTTGATAGTATTCCCCCTAACGGTTAAAAACTTAAAAACACAGATACGAGAAGAAATACATGGAAGAGATTAAGCTGAAGTCTGAAGAACAAAAAAAAGCTGATGAAGCCAAGCAAACTTTATCGAGTGGAGCCTCTGAAAAAGGTGAAGGGACGGAAAAGAACCTGATGGGTAGAACTTCCCAATCGTCGTCTGCTGATCAAGACTTGGATACTTTTCTTTTGGGAGATCTTGAAGACAGTGATGGAGGAGATGCAGGTAAATCATCTTGATTCTTGCAATCTTACCACAAAATCTATTTTTTAGTCTCGTGGCGAGGTTTTTATTGAAGTTGGCAGACTGAATTTTAGATGCACTTATCATCTTTTAGTACATGTTAAATGCAGAATGGGCAAAAACTAATTCCAGTCCTGTTAAAATTGTCTGCTCCTACTAAACTTATCTGTTGGTTGTCAACTTTTTTTTTTCCAGATGAGGGCGATGAAAGCTTTGATGATGACTTCGACAAGATCGAAAACTCAGTATGTTTATGTTTCTTTTTGCTCTTTCTGTCAGTGTTACACCGATGATAATAACATACACGAGAATTATATAATGAAACCAACCAACTATTAAACCAAAAAGTAGTAAAATTTCTTGTTGTGATTAGGTCTTAGCCTTTCGAGAGGGTTAAATCTCTCCCAAGTCCTTCACCAAGACAATACCAAAATATTCACTTTCCACAAAGAACCTTAACTTCTCTATTTATCTAAGGCACTTAAGTACTAATTACTACTATACCCTTACCAATATAATACTAATATTCGTCCCCAAAGGGTGGTGTGGTGGTCAAAGGTTTGGGTTTTGAAAATGTGCTCTCCTCAAAGTCCCAGGTTCGAAACTCACCTATGACATTAATTTGTAGGAATCTCCCGTGTCTCTATTTCTTTGATGTCTTCTGGTGTCTGGCCTAGGGACGGACGTGGTTACTTCGGGTGTAGTGAAGTGAAGCTCCGACTTCTCAGTTTCAAAATAAAAAAATATAATACTAGTATTCCCTGACCTATCCTTAGTAACTCGAAGCCAGCATCTAATCCAAAAACTGATTCTGCAAACTTTATGGATGCTTGCAGGATGCGGATGAAGAATACTGGAAGGCGAAAGGCGCAACAAGTTAGAACATAAAAAAGTACATTAAGAAGTAGAAGATGCAACGTGAGATGGGGATTTGGCTACCATGACAGAAAGAATGAAGAACGGGCGGTCTGTTGAGAAGAAAGTGGCATTGAAAATTTATATACCATATATTTTGAAGTGTAGTGCAGGCTGTTTGATTACTAAAAATAAGAAAAAGAACATTGTTGTTTCTAGTAAATTTGACTCGGTTGTCGATTCTATCCAATTGTACAAACAACATGTACAGAATCTATAGATCAATTTGTCAAATTGTTTCAAGGGACGATCTTAGAGGTTTGACGTCTATAAAATAGGTTTACTTTGGATGTTTTAGTTTGAAACGTATGAATGAATTTATTAATCCTAAAGTTTCTTGCTGTCATTGGTCTTAGCCTTGAAATTGCCACAGGTATCCGTTGGTTTATAATGAAACCAACTAATTATTTAACCAAAAGCTTCTTTCTAGGCAGCTGGGTTTTTTTTTTTTTTTTTTTTTTTTTTAAATTATAGAGGGGTTTTTTCTTCGATTTTTGTAGATTTTATGCCAAGTTGGTAATCGAATTGATATCTTCAGTTTTTCAGCAATTGGATCCTAATTGATGTCCAATAAATGACAAAATTGTTGGTTAGTTCGATTTTCATTTTCCTGAGAATTTGATTTCTTTTTCCAATTCAATTATTGGGAAAAAGAAATTCTAACCAAAAATAACATTTTTCATCAATAACATAAGATTTATGAGAAATATTTAGATCATGCTCGGACATGATGTATAAAATAATGTCCACATATGCGATTCAATATGGGTCACAATCTATTTTTCTTTATTTTATTTTTTTATCTTTTGAATTTATAATCAAATAGATCATATGTGGTTATTATTTTATACATCATGTTCCAGCATGATTTAAATATTCCTCAAAATTTATATTGTTTTACTTCATATTTCACTTCTAAATTGGTTCTTAAATCAAATTTTAATATTAATATATTTTAATTTTTCTTAGCAATTTTTATATGGGTTATTCCATAAAAAAATTGAACCAACTAGTATATTTTAGTTTTTTAAAATATCAAATAAATTGTCTCCAAGATACTAATCTTAAAATTCTTTCTTGTTCTTTCAATTCGAGAGTGGGTGGGGGAAGTTCCGATTTTCTGTTTTCTTTAAAAAAAAAAAGGAAATTAACAAATTATTTTTCAGTGTATTATTATTTTTATTACATATGAGTCAAAATTGCAGTGCCTCCATTTCCAAATCACCATGCATCTCAAACTTCTCCTGAAACCCAAATCCCCCATTACAAAACTCTTCAATTCGCCATTCTCCTCCACATTCTCAGTGCCTTCCAAATCTCCACCATCTGCAAAACGAGTTCCATTCACTCACACAGTTCATGGCGTTACGCTGGCAGATCCCTACCATTGGATGTCCAACACCGACGATCCCGACCTCGCCGACTACCTCCGGCGAGAAAACTTGTACGCCGAAGCTTTCATGGCCGATACTCACACTCTGCAGCGTCGGCTCTTCTCCGAGATGACGGCTCGCATTCCCGCCGAGGTTTCCTCTCCTCCTGAGCCTTGGGGACCCTGGTTTGCTTCATTTCTCATTCTCCGTTGAAATGTTCTCTGTTTGTGTTCAGTTCGTTTGATCTGGTTTCGTGTTCTCGTTGAGTGTAGTTTTTAGTTTGCTAGATGATTTGTTATGGTTGAAGCTGAATGTGTCGATGGACTTGATTAGGTTTTACTACCAGTACATTCCGGAGGGGAAGGAATATCCTGTTTTATGTCGTAGGCTACGTAGTGAGAAAAATGATTGGTTAAAGAAACTTATGCGATTTGCCGAAGGGAATTTGCAGAGGGAGGAAGAAGTTTTGCTTGATTGGAATGAAATTGCTAAACAATATGGTAAGTTTGTATCAAGGCCTACATTAGAAGCAAGAGCACTTTCTTTTTCAATCATATATAGATATATATATATATTTTGGGAAACAATACTTCATTGATAAATGAATAGGATTGGATGAAACCTATCGAAACAAGGCTTCTCCACTGTACAATAAGCGAAGAGAGACTATAATCACAAAAGGGGGAAATCACAAAAGGGGTATTGGGGCTCCCAAGGGGTGGGGCAATGGTTGAAGACTTGGGCCTTGAGGGTATGCTCCTCTTAAGGTCCTAGGTTCGAGGCTCAACTATGACATTACTCCTTCGATGTCTCCGGTGCCTGGCCTAGGGACGAGCGTGGTTACATTGTTTAAAAAAAAATCACAAAAGGGGGAAATACAATGGACCCAAAAAAGTGTTAAATACGATGGCCTTAAGTTTCAATTAAGGCCTACACATTGGAATAAGAAATTCTCTTTCTTACTGGCGTTTTTTTTTAAACCAGAAAATCGGAGCTTCGGTCCACTATACTCGGGGTAACCACGTCCGTCCCTAGGCTAGGCTTTCTAACTGGCTTTTGAAATGAGATATTGTCTATTTTACTTGTGTCTATGTTGAACTGAAGAGTTTCGAAAATCTTTCTTCATTCGAAAGTCGATCTAAACATAGCTTAATTGGTTAAGGCATTGTATCAATGTCCAACCACTAAAAAATCAGAATCTGTAACCCCAAAAGTATCAACCTTGAACTAAAAAAAATAATCTGAACAGCAAGAGCTACAAATGCCACTTTTTTCTACTTGTTGTGGATAATGAAGGAATGGGGGTATGTTGTAGTCTGTTATATGTCATCGATGCCATTTTTTGTGTGCATCTGTGGGGTAATCATCATTTCCGATCTTGCTACCATTTATGAGAATTATGACATATCATTAATGCTTACGAGTTGCTCATGATTGTAGGCTATGTTCACGTGGGAACTTGTCGTGTTTCACCAGACCACAACTTTCTTGCATATACAGTTGATGTTACTGGCTGTGAACACTTCATGCTTCAGGTTAAAAACCTGAGAACTGGACTTATCATTCCCAAATTACAGGAGGGGGTTGTGAGTTTGGCTTGGGCAGAAGAAGGCAGGGTGCTTTTCTATACACAAGCAGATGAGAATCAGCGACCTTACAGGCAAATTTCTGTCATCATTCTTAGCCTTCTTTTAAGAATTACACTTGTCTGACATTCCTTCTTTTCTGCTGCTGCCTCAACATTTACAGGGTTTTCTGCTCAACAGTTGGATCTAGCGAATCAGAAGATGTCTCGGTGTTTGTCGAAAACGATCCCAACTATTGTGTAGACATAACAACCACAAAAGATGGGAAGTTCATAACCGTAAATTCAAACTCGAGGACTTCTTCTGAGGAAGGAACTTACCTATTTCAATTTTTTTTCTATCTTTTTTTGCTTTATAGAAGATTTTAACTTTGAGCCTCTATTCTGAAACTGTACTGGTTTGTTTAACTCAGGTTTACATCATAGATGCTAACAACTCATTAAGTGGTTTGCAAAGAATACACAAACGCAGTCCTGGTATTCAATACTTTCTGGAACATCATCATGGCTTCTTTTATATCCTAACAAATGCTCCCTTAGAAAAGAATGGGGATTGTTCCAAGGAAGAGTATTATGTCGCTCGATGTCGAGTTAAAGATATTAAGTCAGCAGATTGGCAGGTTAAATTTATGTTGACCTTGTAACACATCTGATCTCAATTTCCCTTCTGTTATCATCGTTGTGTAACTTCCTAAATTTTATTTTTGAGTTACTCACACTCAACTTATCCCCTTTCTCATCTTCCACGTACCACTTTCATGTGTGTGTATTTTAGGAAATCACCCTTCATGGTGAAGATTTCAGTATACAGGATATGGACATTTTTAGTGGACATCTTGTGCTTTTTGTCAATAACAAGGGTGTTCCGATGTTATGTTCGATCAACTTGCCTTTAGATTCTTACTGTAAGGTATGGAGGTTTTAACTTTATTGCCTTATTCTGTAGCAAATATCAGTATAACAGATCTTATATTTCATTTCATATCTACTTGTTCTGCAGCAACGATTGGAGATTAAGACACTTAACCCATGGTTTTTCCCTGTTCCCTCAAATTCATGCAGTGTAGCTCCAGGCTCAAACCATGACTTCATGAGCTCATTATACCGTGTGGTGCTTTCATCTCCTGTGGTATTACTTTATAATTTTTACTCACATGTATAGAATATCTTACTATGTACTCAGTAGTTTTAATTTCTGCTCTCTTAATTCTGATTGTATTTTCAGTTTGCTTCAAATCATGATAGATTATCCTACTCTGAAGCTCAGTTTTATTATGTACAAGTTCAACCATGATAAATTTATGGAATCATTTGCTTCTTATGGCTCTTGTCATGAACAAGCTAAAAAGAATTTTCCTCACATTTCTCAATTAAATTATGACTGTTGTCATCGTACATTTGCAAGCATGAGGTCATAATTATAACTTAGAACAGAGTTTGAAACTTAAAGTTTCTCTTCTCTGCTTGCTCACACACGAACCTTTCTCAAATTTTGATCTTCTCTTGGACTCACCAGATGCCAGATTTGATTGTTGACTATGACATGTCTAAACGGGTCTTCTCAATCATTCAGCAAGAGGAAGTAAAAGTTAAGCATGATGTTAAACTTAAAGCATATGTACCGGATGAGTTGAATATAGAAGTTTCAGGTGCACAACGCAAAAGAGAGATCTTACAGAATAGTGATTTTCAAATTTGGAAAGACTTTTCTGATGCATACTGTTGCGAAAGAAAGGAAGTTATATCACATGACGGCACCAAAATACCTTTGACCATATTGTATTCTCCATTGACTTTTCAGAAAGGACAGTCACCTGGAGTTCTACAAGGGTATGGAGCATATGGTGAAATCCTGGATAAAAGTTGGTGCCCTTATCGCCTGAGTTTACTCGATCGTGGTTTCGTGCTGGCATTTGCAGATGTGAGGTAGATTCTGCAGTGTCACTATAAAATAATTCTTCCTTTCATTTTCCTTCATTGAAACTTAGTTTAGAACCTCCACTATAAATATAAAAAATTTTACATGGCAGGGGAGGAGGAGGTGGTGTTGATTCTTCATGGCATAGATGTGGGAGTGGGCTTGAGAAACAAAATTCAATACACGACTTTATCTCTTGTGCAAATTTCCTCGTTGAGAATTGTTATGTTCATAAAAATCGGCTTGGTTCCATTGGATACAGTGCAGGAGGTCTTCTTGTTGGGGCTGCTATCAACATGCATCCCGACCTGTTTCGAGCAGCCATTATGAAGGTTAGTTTGAGCCATGCACTTGCCCACTCACTGGTCTCTGGATCTAGTAAAGAAAATTGGAATTGAAATACATCTTGTTTTATCTTTCATCTTTCAAAGAATCAGATGGACATGAATGGTTTTCTTTAACCAATCAAATAAATTCAATCTTAAATGATAATGAATTCAATGTCAGTCCTTTCTCTTTTACTTTGTAATCATTGTTAAATATTTGTAATCATTGTTAACTAGATATTATTGGAGTGAATTAGAAGGTTTGTGGTACTGGTAGACCGAATTCTGAGATTAATTTTGGGGGAGTTATAGTGCTCTTGAAAGACTAATATTACCGGTTTATTCTCTTTGATATTACAATACAGGGAACAATTTAATGTCACCCTAAAAGACATTATACCATATGCTAATTTCAACTGTTCTGACTTTACTTAATGAAAAGGACGATTGCTTGCTATGTTATTCTCAGGTATTTATGAGTGCTGCTATGAAGTAAAACTTTGCTAATATGTACCAGGTTCCATTTCTTGACATATGCAACAACGCTACTAGATCCAACTTTACCTCTCACCATTTTGGATTATGAAGAATTCGGAAATCCACAGATACCATTGCAGTTCAAGTCCATTTTGAGCTATTCACCTTACGATAACATATCTCGAGGAAGTTGTTATCCTTCTATGCTCGTCACTGCATCATTCCGTGATGCAAGGTAAAATTTTAGTTTTCTCTTAAGTGCTTATTATGATATCACTTATCACATTAGCATTTGAGTTTAAACATGTCAATGTTTGTCCATACTTTGGTCCCATAAACTTGTTCTAGAAATTATTGAACATTATTTTCAGGGTTGGAGTATGGGAAGCTGCCAAATGGGTGGCAAAAATACGAGACACTACATGCTCACATTGTTCAGCTTCTGCAATTTTAAAGACCAATATGCTCGGAGGACATTTTGGTGAAGGTGGTCTTTATGGTGGATGTGAAGAGACAGCTTACGAGTACGCTTTTCTCATCAAAGTCCTCGGGATTTCTCACTGCGATTAAACTTTTGCACATCGTGATTAAAGAACTAGAGTCTTCGGTAAGCAAGGAAAAATCTCTCGAATTTTATCTCCAAGTGTTTGTGTGTGTCTTAATGTTTTTTTTCTTCTTTCTTTCGAATAAGAGCCGAGCTTCCATTAAGAAAAACTAAAAAATACATAAAAATCCAAGCCCACAAAAGGATTATCTTGCCATGTGAAAATTGATTACATATTTCTTCAGTCCAGAGTGTACAAATTTTGTTCTTTATCTTATATGTAGCTTCTAGGTAGACCGGGGCATGGAATTATAGAATATACAATCCATTAACCAAATCACGAACATCCAATGCAAATAATATGGAAACTCATTCAATGCTCCGAAAAACAAAATTAACTAGGATGGGTTTAATCTAATCCATGATGGTCACCTACATAAAAAATATTTTTTTACAGGTTTTCTTGACATCTAAAAATCATAGGGTCAGGAACGTATGTCCTGTAAGAATAGTTGAGAGTGTGTGTAAGTTGGACCGGACACATGGATATTAAAAAGAATAACGCAATTCTTGACTTCATGGTTATAGACAGCTCAAACAATTGAATCAGTTGATGCTTTTCTTGCTGAATTGATGTGATGATTATGCATTTAAATGACTTTATAATAGGTGATATCATATATGCCAAATCTATTGCTTCACATTGTATTCAACTGGAAATTCTTGAAATAGTGCATCCTTAACAGGTGATATTTAACCAGCTCTTGCTCAAGTATGTATGTAGTAAATAGATCTCCATGGATGAACTACAAGCTTAACAGAACTTCACTTTGTGAGCAGAAACAAAATGCTTCGCTGCAGCTGCCATGGCGGCCGATGGCCCAGTTGGAGACACTGCAGCCGTCGACGCCTCTGCGTTTCTTCCATTAAAGCCAAGTAAGCAATAAATGAAATACTTTAGACTTGACCAATACAAATTCTCTTTATTGCTTCCCATTTTTGTTAGACCAGGGAGAAAAACAGGAAGGGTTTTGGTTTGGGAAGTAAAGAACAGAGTGGGAATAAGGTTCAGAACTTGAGGAGAATTTGGTTGTCTGTAATGTTGTTAAGATGAGTGAAAACTTTTGTGTGATCTTCCCTATTTATGGGCAGAAGAAATCAAGTACCTTGACAATCAAGGAAAACATGTCATCCTTGACAATGTGACCAAAAAAAAGATTTTTTTTTTTTTTTTGAAATGGAAAAAAAAGACATTTTGGGTCATATTTTTTATGCTGATTGGAAACTACCGCTCTTGACTTTGCTGCACTTATATGACCAATATTTTAAAGAAAATTCAATGGTAATCATTTGAAAGATTTTTATTTGAATTTCTTGCTTTTTGCCCAAGTTTGAGTATTTAGATTAGCTTACGTACATCTCCATTAATATCAAGAGTTCTAATTGTAGGAGACTACAAATCTACATAGAAGGTATTATTACTTTCAAATAAGATAGACAAATATCGATTTTTAGGATCAAATTTGTAACTGTGGAACTAAATTGGATTATAACCAATCAACCAAGCTAACAGACGTGACCAACCTGATTTTAAATCTAGTAGGTACTAAAGATTAAATCCGTTTCCTCTTAACTTTTGTTCATTATTTGTCATAGCGTGGACATAAAATAATATTATGTATTACTTATTGAATGAAGGTTAAAATACTATTTTGGTTCCTTGACTATTGAGTTTGTTCCATTTTAGTCCCTCAACTTATAAATGTCTAATTTTAGTGCCTAGATTATAAAGTTTGTCCAAATTTAGTCCCTTGACTTTCACATTCTTCTTTGTTAAAAGTTGGTGAAATGAAGAAAACAAAAGTTTGATTATTCTCTACCCCCACCCACCCTCAATCATTCTTGATAAAGCTCTTGACCACAGATTGAAAACCCAAAAAATTACTATTATAAAGAACACTAGATATACTAAATTGACCAAAATCCCAACTAAGCTCATGTAATTTGAAGAATAAAAATGAAAAATCATCCAATTAATGAAAAAAATTGCAAAATTACTAGATTTTCTTGACTACGACACATGTTCTTAGCAAACCCATATCTAAATTAATTGAAGTAAACTGATACAGAGAGAGATAAGAATGGAGGGTGGGGAGAAAGAAGGAAGAAGGAAGACATAAATAACTTCTTTTTTCCTTTCTTTTTTCATTTCTCCCTAGACTTAACGGAGAACATTAACGAGAGGTATCATTTTTTAACTTTTTATTAAGTTGAGAGACTAAAATTGAACATATAAAACTTTAGAAACTAAATTTGAACAAACCTCATAATCTAGGAATTAAAATTGGACATTTAATAGTTGAGGGATTAAAACGGAACAAATTCAATAGTCAAGGTACCTAAATGATATTTTAACCTTGAATGAATTAGGTATGCCTGTATTACTAGGTTTTTTTAGCACTCTCTGTAGTTTGGATATTTATTAAGCCCAATATTTTAATGGTTAAATAAATTGATTGGACTTTTATTGATAACAATAGGAAATGTATTCTATATTTGTGATCCAACTTTTTTTCTCAACTACATTAGGAGTGTGTTTGGGGCAAATGAAATGATAATGATTAAGTCGGGAATGAGAATGAGGAGGAGAATTTGAAGAAGAATGATTATTTGTGTTTAGGGTGAATGCAATGATTATAGAGAAAATGATTATTTGTGTTGAGGTGAAAGTAATGATTATGAGAAAAATAAAAGGTTAAAATACCATTTTGGTCTCTCAACTATCACCTTTGTTCTATTTTGGTCCTTAGACTTTCAAAAATCCAATTTTAGTCCATCAACTATCATTTTTGTTCCATTTTAGTCTCTAAACTTTCAAAAGTCCAATTTTGGTCCCTCAACTTTGACAAAAGCTTAAAAATAGTCCTTGAAGTTAAAAAAAGAAGTTAACCATAGTTACAAATTTGATGAGTTGCCAACAAAATAATTATAAAAAAATTCATATACTCAAGAGTCATCTTCTACCTCATATCTCCTTTACCCTTCCTTCCTCATCTCTCCTTCTTTACCCTTCCTTCCTCATCTCATTTTCTACACACTAAAAAATTACAAGAATTTTAAAAATCCATAATCTGTAATTGATTTCTATGTACCCCATATTCTGCGAAGAACTACAATAACCAACAACACCAAATCACAAAGTTAAGTATATAAATAATATTTTTAGGTTAGTGGCTATATATTTAATTGTAGGGCAATGAGTGAATTGGTGAGCAATTATGTTGTAGTTAATTAATTAATGGAATCAAGTAGGCAATGACTGTTTTTTAGATTGTTTATAAACCTGAAGATTAATAGATTTATTTGGGAATGTAAAAGGAAGATAATGGCCAATTCTTCAAGATCTTCACCATTCATTGTCAAAGTGTCGGAATCTGTAAGCAGCGCCAACTCAGATGTTTTTTTCCCTGGCCTAATCGCTTTGGGGCTTCAAAATGTAAAGTATTACAAGAATTTTTTAAAGTGAGAGGGAAGGAAGGATAAAGAAGAAATCTGAGAAATTATTTAGTGTGTAGAAAATGAGATGAGGGAAGGAAGGGTAAAGAAGGAGAGATGAGGTAGAAGATGACTCTTGAGTATATGGATTTTTTTATTATTATTTTGTTGCCAACTCATCAAATTTGTAACCATGGTTAACTTTTTTTTAACTTCAAGGACTATTTTTAAGCTTCTGTCAAAGTTGAGAGACCAAAATTAGACTTTTGAAAGTCGATGAACTAAAATGGAACAAAAATAATAGTTGAGGGACTAAAATTGGACTTCTGAAAGTCTAGAGAGCAAAATGGAACAAAGGTGATAGTCAAGGGACCAAAATGATATTTTAATCAAAATAAAATAATAGAAATGATGTGAGTGAAAAATAGTGATGTGATGTATAAAAAATATTTAAGAGGAGAATGAAAAAAAGTGATTTTTGAAAAACGTAATTATGGAGAGAATGATTCTCGGTGGCCCAAACACGGGAAATCATTCTTATTCTCATTCTCCTCCTTATTCTTGGCGGCCCAAGCACTCCCTAGAGAATTGGGGAAACTTGGTCAATATATGAGTAGCATGTTAGTTTGATTTGTGAGCCAACTTTTAAAAGTTCATGTTAATTTTTTTTTTTTTTTTGTCTAGTGCTAAAAGAAGGTTTCGGGGTACACAAGGTGATGAATTCAATTCATGGTAACTACCTATCTAAAAATTAATTTCTTATGAATTTTTTTGACATCCAAATGTTATAGAATTTTTTGACATCTAAATGTTGTAGGATCAGACTTGCAGTCAAGTTGACCAAGATAGTAACAAATATAAAAGAAAAAAATTATTATGGATATTGTTCAAGGTCACTCCTCATATTGAAAGGGTTAGTGGCCTAGTAATTTTATTGTTTGGTGAGAATTTAATTCAACACTATGTTCACAGATTCGATCTTGAAAATCGATATTTGACTCTTATATTATTTAAGAGTAGTTGCGCCATCTTTTTTTGTCCCCCTATTTCAATTTGTATGAAAAAAAAGTCCTCTCAAAATGTCTATTTCCCAAATTTATTGTGATTATAGACAAGGATATTTAAAAAAAAATCATACGATAAATTTATTAAATTTAATTAGATTTGTAATAAGTTTTCTTATTTAGTCCAATTATATAAAGAACTCGTGACGTGTGCTTTGGGGGAAATCCAAATCAAATTATGACGCGTTATCGCCAGAAATCAGCATAGTTTTAATTAATCTGTTATTTAATTAATTGAAGGATAACATGTAATTTTTAATCATTCAGATTAATTTATATTTTATCTTTGAATTGCTAAAAGTAACATTTTTACTCTTCAGATTTAAATTTTTTTTTAATTTGATCTCTTACAATATTAAAAGTGGCATATTGGGCCTTAAAATTAATGTTACTTTCAAATGAAAATTGATGTTAATTGATCTAATTAAATGATGTTTGTGGTCATTAAATTGCTAATTAGACTGTGATAATATGTTTTTTTTTTTAAATGAGTTGAAAACTTCTTTTAAATATTTTATTTTTCATACTCTATGACTAATTAGAAATTAGTTTCAAATTTCATAGATTAATTAAAAATCAATTTTAAATTTTAGAGATCAAAATCTAAACAAAATATAAGTCTTAGTTGCGTTCAACATTATATAATTGGGGGTAGGAGACAAATTTAAAGAGAAACTTTTTTTTTTTTGTCTCACAACTTTCAAATATGTGATCTTAGTTTATATAATTTTTTAAAGTAGAATTTTCAATCTGTAAAAGGAGTAGTATTTTAATGACATCATATATTACAATAATACTCCTTATTTATGGGCTGAGTTCCAAATGTTGTTGAATTAAAAAAAAAAAAAAACAATAACTTCAATCAAGCCCACAAAACAGAAGACTTGAATTAAATTAAATTGATTGAAAAGTTTAAATATTTTACTCTATATATAAAATATTTTTAAAAAGTTTATAATTAAGATAGAGATACTAGAATTTGCTATCTACAACAATTTTTTTTTTTTCAAGTTGAAAATTGGTAAGTAAGTTTATTTTCAATTTTTTTTAATTACTTTCGATTACTTACTCTTCTATAAATTTAAAACTGTGTTTGCATTTTTATCCTTTATTGCATTATAATCATTGATATCGTTGAGCTAGTTCAAATTAAATTTAATCTTATCATCAAAATTAAGTTTAAGTTCTTTTGAAAGTAAAATCATCATAAATAGCCTAGTGATCAAAATAACATTAATCCTTTAAAAATGATGTAGTGATTGAATGCCTTAGTCTTGAGGTCTCAGATTTGATGTGACTGTAAAAATTAATTTTTCAAGTGACGATATATCTAAAAAGTAAATCAATTTTAAAAATTACTAAATTGAAATTAAATATCAAATATAATTAAATGAGACTGTTTTTTTTTTTAAATCAATTAAATGAGACTTAAAATTCCGAGACTTGGAATTAAAATATGTTTAAATGACTTTTAATTGAAAATGTGTTAGGAGTTATAGAAATTTTTATGAAATTTAATAAATAATATTCTCTACAATTTATTAGGAGATTGGTTAGATAGAATTTGGTATAAGATTTATAAGATAATATTCCCTAAGACTTGTTAGTAGACGGTTTGATATTATGTGTACATATTTAGGTAAAATTAATGGAAAGAAAAGATATGAAAATAGAGAGCAATTTGGGCTGCGATTTGGAGCCACTTCGAGCCACACATCTCAAAATTTTTTTTTTTTTTAAGTCTTCAATTATTTTATTTTTTTAAATGTTTGTTGCTTTGGCACAGTATATCACAGGTGCATCCGTCCAAATTGTTCTTATGAAAATATCTTCTCAATTTCTCTAAGTTTAACACAGCGCGGTATATAGCGTGTGATGTATGACGTGACCGACGTTCGTGAGTTTCCTAACGATGTGGTTATAAATAGTGTATGTCGTGTGACGTAGTTCGACGGTGTGTGACGTGCGACATGATCAGTGTGCATGAGTTTCTCAACTACAAGTTCACTGACAGTGAGTATTGTGTGGGAAATACATCGTATTCAGTAGTGTGTGGCATGCGACGTGCTCCTATGCAAAGTTGACAAACGATTAATTTTGTTAGAGATCTTCTTAAATTTGATATATGTAACTATCATGGAGTGGCTCAAGTGGTCAATGGAGGTCTTGAAATGTTTAAAGTGATGAGTTCAATTTATGGCAGTCACTTACCTAGGAATTAATTTCCTATGAGTTTCTTTAACATCCAAATATTGTAGGATCAGACGATATGTCTTGTGACATTAGTCGAGGTGCGCACAAGCTGGCCCAACAGTCGCAGGAAAAAAAAAATCTATAATAGTACACATATATCAATTTTATTTATTTTTTAATCCTTAATGAATATGTAGAATATTTCTCCTCGATTTCTATTAAGTAAAAGCACTTTTTAATCCTTGAAAATCATTTTTCAGCCTTTGGCTTATTCTAGAATGTTGGTTGAAAATAGACGTACACTATACTCTCATAAATTCCTCATAAATGCCTTCCGTTTAATTTTAACATGTTCGTTTTTTTCTTTGAATACAAATTAGGAGATGGGGACCAACAAATCTTATTTAGAAGGCATAACTGCTCTTAAATAATATGAGGGTTAAATATCAATTTTTGAATTCGAATTCATGACTGTAGAATTGAAATGAATTAACACCAAACAAGATAACCAACTGTGTCACCGACCCAAAATTTTAAGATATTCTCATGCCTAGTGAATATAGAAACCGCACAAACATTTAATTAAGACAAAAATTTTGAGGACACATTAATGGGCACGGAAATCCTACTTAAAGTCAAAGTGGTATAAAAGATTTGTTCATAAATAAAATTTATTAAAAAGAGAAAAAAAAACGTTTTAATCTTAAGAGGTGTTTGTTTGTCATATTTAAGAAGGATTTAAATTGATGATTTATTAATTCTTCCTTGAAAATTTGCATCCAAACAAGTTTTTGTAACTTCAAAACAACTTTTTATTTTTACCATTAAAAATATAACTCGATCATTCATTTATAACTACTCAATCATTTCTAATCACTCATTTTTAATAACTCATTTCTAATAATTTATTTTTTAACTACTCAAAATAACTACTCATTTCAAATCTATATCCAAACAAGTTTTTTAATCTAACTTCTCTGCAAAAAAAACTATATCCAAACGAATTTTTTACTATAACTTTCAATTTTTAACTACTCAATATAACTCATCAAACTAACTCTTCATCAAAACCACATCCAAACACCTTCCAAGTCTAGAGTCTAGTCTTAATTTAATTCTTGCGTTTTAAAATTGACTACTTTTCTCTCTCATTTCAATAATACTCACTTTTAATTCTTTACATAACAAAATTGTTAGTTATATAATATAATGTTGACTACAAGGTGATTAAACAATTTTAAAATTTTAATATATTGATAAAGTGATTATTTTAATGTTCAAAACATTTTTAAATATACATATAAATAAACTGAAAAAATATATATTAAAACTAAAATTTGGTATTATTGAAATATAATAAGTAAAATTGTTCGATCAAATTGAATTCACTATTTTTTGAAAAAAAAAATTACTTAGTGTGGCACATGTATTTTAAGTTGAGTTAGGTACATGTGTCCTATCTGTGTGGCACATGTATGGTAAGTTCACTTAGCTACATGTGTCTTAAGTTGAGTTATCCTACACATTAATATGCTCCAAAGCTTTCCTCTTTCAATTATTATTATTTTTTTTTAGTAAGCTTTCCTCTTTCAATTAAAGTAGTTAATAATGTGTCCAATTAAAAAAATTCTTGAAATAATACATATTTTATTTAGAATTTGTTAACTTAAACCTAGATAACTGAATAAGTTAAGACGCAATAAATTATAATTTTATTTTTTCATCTTAAAATATTATTGAATAAAAAAAAGAAAATAAATTATACCAAATATTTGACTTTGTAAAACTTGTCTATATGATTTGTTTCATATAATCCAGATCAATAAGAACACAACACAAGTGATTGAAAAAAAAAAACAAAAAACAAAAAACAAACAAAGATAATTGCAGTGACATTTTGAACAACTTAATAGGTAAGAGGTTATAAGTTCGAAACTCCACTCTAATAATTTTTTAATTAAAAAAATCACTTTTAAACGTGTCCCAACCAAACCGATAAAAGCTACATAAGATTACAACCATTAATGTGGATATATAAAGATTAGAAAAACTTAATTGAACTTGATTTTGTGAGGAGAAGAGAAATGCTTTGCTGCAGCTACAATGGCAGCCTCTGGCCCAGATGGAGATGTTGCAGCCCCACCACCATTTCCACCATTAGAGCCAAGTAACCAATTAATAAAAGACTTCAAATTTGACCAAAAGAAAATATTTTTCTTGCCTCCCATTTTTTCTTTTAGAGAATATGGTTGAAATGTTGAAATGCTGAAATTTAAGGTGTAAGTGAAAATTAGTGTGTGAGTTTTCATATTTATAGGCAGATGAAATGAGGCTTCTTGACAATCAAGAAAAACATGTCATCTTTGACTATGTGGTTTTGCAAACATTTTTAAGGAAGGTTCATTATTTTTGCTTTATGTGTTGGAGAAAATAAGGATGTTTTTTTTGTTTGAATTATGTTGCTTCTTGGCCAAGCCATTAAACACTTCTTTTGATCATTGTATTTGTATTTGATTTGCAATATTGAATGTTTGGACACTATGTTAAGCTTTGTTTTTGTGTGTTCATCAAATATACTTGTTAAATAAATATGATGCCAAACATTTGGAAAGCAAAAATATAGATATGTATTACATATTATCTATGCGCATATATGTTTCGTTTTTGTTTTTTACATAAATAAAATAAAGAAAATAGCTTATAATTACTTTGAATATCCTTAAAAAAAAAAATCAATTGAACAGAGGAATTTGAACCGGTTTCTCTTGATTATTAAATTATATATCATGTCAAATAAAGTTATACTATTTTCTACCTAAAAGATTATTTTAAATAATTAATTGATTCACTTTTTTTCGAGTACAATAAATTAGTCATAAAAGTTTGCATAATAGAACTCGTTTTCTTTCTCTTCTAATTTTACTGATTTTTATTTTTGTTAAAATATATATATATATATATATATATATATATTTTTTTTTTTTTTTTTTTTTTTTTTAAACAAACCTTCTTTAATGCGGAGTTGGAT
>JBBMKA010000003.1:3183992-3202267 GCA_037833695.1 Sechiopsis laciniata | reverse complement strand
ATTATATGAATATAGTTAAATTAGGTTGTAGACATTAAATTAATAAAAGAAAAGAAAAAGTAGTTACCTTAAATTCTGTCGACAATCGGAAGTTCACAAAAGAATCTCATTGCTCTTGTGTGATGAAAGAGTATTCAACGGGTGGAGATCTTAATATCTCAAGTTGGTCTAGAAATGGTTGGATGTATTTTCTATTCAGATTGTATCTAAACGTCCTAAATGCCGTGGACAGAGATAACATAATATTATGTTTGGACATTGGATCCATCTCAAACGACATCGGCTGACAATAAAATAAGTTGGATTACTAATTAAGTATGGAAGTGAATGATAAAATTTAGTTAATAGTATAGTTACCTCTATAAAATCCCAAATCGTCTCTTTTGGTTGCTTAGTGACAGCTTTCCAAGAATCGTACGTGATAGGCATATGTGTTCTAACACATACACCAATAAAACCACGAAACTTTTTTGAAACTTCATCCACATCTTGACCCATTGAATTGTATTGAAGAGTTCGTCGTTCTCCAGCCATCTTGTCTTCAGGAAGCTCATGCAAACTATCACGCCTCTAGTATTTCTATTTCGAGCACGTCTTCCTGTGGGAAAATCATCATGATCGCTACCCGACCTCGACATAATGTCAATCTGTATAAAAAAGAATATATGTTAATAACAAATAGAAAAGACGTATAAAAAATATGTCCAAATTAGGTATCACGCATGTAAATCAACTTATCGATCGAATCAAAGTATACAATTTCAACCCATGAATCAAAATTAGTTCAATGATACCAAGTTAGAATAATTTAGTTTAATACATGCCCAAATTAATTCACCAATCTAAGCTATAATAATACAAGCAAACTTTGAAATGCCCAAATTTGAAGTTCTTAAGTTAACTTTAAAACAAATGCCCCAAATGAAACAAATGCACAAATTATGAAAAATACAAATGCAAAAATTAGAATTAAATGTACAAATTTGAACTAATTTGGGAAGAAATTAGTTAAAAAGAGCCTAAAAAAAGTTAGGGACTAAGAAATTACCCAAAATTGTGAAGAAATAATGCCCAAAGTTGGAGAAATGCCCAAAACTAGTAGCGACGGAGAGGAAGAAATGAAAACCCAAAGTAATGGCGGCGGCGGAGATGGGTTGTTGAAGAAATGGCGGCGGCCAAGAGGCTTTGATGAAGAACTAAGCAGCGTCGGAGGGAGGGTTTTTTTTGTAGCGAAGAGGGTTTCTGGCAGAGGAAATGAGGAAATTTGAGAGAGACGAGTTGGGAAATGAAAACACGGAGCTTTTGGTGGCGAGTCGTGCCTGCCACCGAAAGTAAATAAAATAAGTTTTTGGTGGCAGGCCCGCCGCCAATAGTAATAAAAGCCGGGCACAACCAGCCACATTTGGTAGCGGGCACAGCCTGCCATCATTAATTCTGCCCTCTTCATTCAGCATTTTTGAAATTTCATTGTTTTTAGTCCGCCACCTATTCGTATAATTCTACTAGTGATCCTAACTAATTTTTGGTGGATTCAATTTTTAAATATAGGTTGATGTGTGGCAAGTAATAAAATATAAATAACACTGAAATGTGTATCTTTTTTATAAGAGATTTTATATGAGATTTACAAAAAAAAAAAAAAAAAAAAAAAAAAAAAAAAAAGAAAAAAAAAAGCTGCTCAATAGATCTTAACAAATATTTCTAATACAACCCCACAATAAGACCTCGTCACTAGTTCATTAATTCAATATTTTTAACATATTTAATATACTTCTTTAATTGAGAGAATTCAAATTTATGATACACATAATTTAGATCCATTATTTTTATTTTTTATTTTTGAGAAGAATTTAGATCCATTATTAATGTATTTATTAGCATTCTCTTTCTTAACATTAGTCAATATTTGCAACTCTAATATATTCGTAATTTCGTAGTAACATTTAGGATTAGAGATGCATACCATTTACTCTTTGAACTAAACTTAATTTGAAACATAATTTGTTCATTTAGTCATATTTAAATTAATTTTAAATGTATTTTGTGAGTAAACAAATGATTTAAAATACCATATAAGAATACTATTAAAGATAGATAATGTTTTTGGAGCAATACTTGAATTTTTACTAGTAAAAAGTCAAACTACCCTTAATTATCTTTATGGCTATATTTATTTATCAATATTTTTCTAAATAAAAGAATGTATGGCCATAAAATAGGTCAAGATGAAGATATAAAGGACTCATGTATTACTCTAAAAAGGGAATAAAAAAATGCAGTCAAAATGAAAGTCGATCATAAAACTAACATGTCGTTTTCACATCAGGCTGGCATGTTTTACCTAAAATGATCGTTTTTTCATTTTTTTTTTAATACCTATTGTTTTACAATTATAAAAAAGCCAACGAAATAATAATGATAATTATGATAAGAAACAGCAAAAAGCAAAAGAAGCATTGAAAGACAAAGCTATTTTGCAATCATAACTGCTTCTATTCTTTTGACGAATTAAATTAATAACCATCTTTCAAGTACTTTTTTACTTTTTTGTATTAAAAAATAAAAACTACTTTCGCTATTGTACTTCACAATCATTAACAAAGTGCATTTGCACATTCTTTTCGGACCATTTGATAATTTTGTCTATTGAAAAACAGTTCATTATTTTAATGTAATTTTAAATTTTGTTTAATCAAACAAAAATTAATTTAAAAAAAAATTAGTATAAGAATTAAATTGGACTTTAAAAAATTTAATGATAAATTAATTCAAAATTCTAGAATTAAAATAATCTAACCATCAAAGATAGGTTAGTGGGTAAGTTAACCTTCTTTTGACTAATTTACCTTTTACTATTTGAAAAGGTGTGCCCTCTCTAATCTTTACATAATTTGTTGGTCCTCGTTCCCAAAATTTATATTCAAGAGAAAAAAGAACCTCTTACTTATATAATGAATACATTGTTATTCTTTTGAATTTTGGCAATAAAAGAAATAACTTTAATTACCTATTAAGCTTGTAGTCACCTTGTACTTTTATTATTTTGTCTTTGGACTAGCTTATATAAGTTGATAATATGATCATTCTAAAAAAAAAAAGAAGATAATATGATCTTTATTGATATCAAAATTTGTGAAGTGTGAACTTGTAATTCTTTGAGATGAGTCACCTACAAAATAGAAGTAAATCTAGACATTGATATAGTGTGAGTCAGATGCCCTTATACCTAAATATGTGAATAAAGAAAAGTAGGAGAGTGGTGGTTGATGGGGTTTCAAGAACTTGACTCTTCTATCTTTCTTTGACTTTTTATAGAGTGGTACATGATTTTTTCCACTTTCCATTTCAAGGATCCAATGGGCTAAGAAACATGGGACAACAATGCCTATTTTGCTATGAATTTGAGGTCGAGCACAAAATTAATAAATTGCAGTTAAGTAAACTCGATAAACTTCAATATAGTAAAATTAATGGTTTTCAATCCAATAAAATTAAAGTGATAATCAAATTAAATATTTATATTTTACTATTTATAAAATATGTTTTAAAAATTAATATTATTAAAATAGCGATATTTTTTTTAAATATAAATTTGGAAAGGGACTACAAGTTACTACTACTCTCAACTAAATACTTGTTATTAAAAGTGAATGAGTAAGCATAGTTTTGAAGTGGATTATAACTTAAAAATGAAATTCTAAAATAGAAAATTAGATTTAAGCATATTTACAAAAACAATAGTAAAAGGCGGACATTTTGTGAATTGAATGGTCGTTAAAATTGAGGGTCAGATTGAGCAGAAAACAGCATAGTACACAGAACCCAACTACAAAAAAGGAAACCCGCCCTGCCCAGTCGCTGACCCTGCCACGTCATTCACGAATGTCTTAACTCCACGTCACCCTCCGTCCCTTTCATCCTACGGTTCTAAATTAACCAGCCTCTCTCACCATCCAACGGCTCTCCCCGTCCCTTCCAGAGTGTTCTAATCCCAAAGGCCAGAGCCTTAACCAGGGTTAGTTATATTTTAACCTGACTTCTCTTACTCTAGTTAAACAACGTTCCCAGAAACCACCCCCCCTAAAAAAAAAAGAAGAAAAACACAGAGCCAACGGAGAATAAAAATAAAAGCGCGCGCTAGAACGAGGATTTTGTGACTGAGTTTCATAACTATCTTCACCTACTCCAACGATTCCTTGCTTCCATTTTCTTGGATTTGATTTTGATTCCTTCAAGTTTTCTTACGGAATCGGTTCCTGGATAGCGATCATTTGGCTGGTGAATCTGATTCGTTTCTTGTGTCGGAGATCTTGAAAGATCTGTAAGATTTCGGTGAGTTCTTTCTCCGATTTCGATATTCTTACTTGTTTGTTTGTGATTCTCTGTTGGATGAATCATGCTTTTGTTTCTCATTTTTGAATTTCATTTCTCTGATCAGTCTTATTGAGCTTTGGTCTCTGGATCTTTCACAGATTTCGTTTAATTGTTGGGGTTTGTTCTTGAGGGCGAATGAGGATCTCGTTCCGATCATTTGTTTGCTTACACCGATGAATGGTTAGAGAAGAGATCCATTTTTGTTCTTCCTCTTGTTCTTTTTCTATCTCTGAAAGAATCTGTGTTTGGCCTTGAAATTTTGTGGAGATGTTAATTTATTTAATTAGGAAGACAGTTTGCCTATTCTTTTATTAACACAGGACGATGTGTAAGCTAATTGATTAATATGTAGTTCATCCTTTTGGAAATGTTGATATTTTGATCGTGCTCTGAATTTTGGTTTCCTAGAAGAAAACAACCTTAAAAAATGTATCATGAAGTGTGTTATGAAAACGGAACAAAACAACAATCAAAGAAAACAGGTTCACTAATAATTTGTTAGCTACGGGTAGAGGAGAGAACGGTTTTATGAAGGAGAGATACAAAATATAGAATATTATGGGTTTTCATAGTTCGAGGCATATCTGAACAAAGTGTTGTTGGTGTACGCAATATTTTTGTTGAATCTCTGGTCCAGCTTTAGGTTTGGGCCTTCTTATTGGAAAGTATAGATAAGTTTACCTTTTTGGACATTTTGTTTTTTCAATGGTATTTAATTCTGTATCAATATTCTTGTTTCTTCAGGTCAAATGTTGATTTTTGTTTTCTCAATCGAACTAAAATGTTGATTTTTGTTTCTCTGTTTTACTTCTTTAGATAATCAGGCACTGTGAATCTGGCGAAATGGATCTGTAGATGTAGCATCCGGCTGCATCTTTTTGTCTGTTGTGTTTTTCGATCTCAGAGCTTTGTGTCTTTGAGAATGGTGGCCCGAATTGAGGCTTCTTCTATGTATTAATGATTATTAGGGGTCCTAGACTGTGGTTTCCTTGAACCAGCATTCTGTTTTGAGTTGGGGTGCCTTTTTGGGAGGGATTTCATATCTCTTCCTTGGCCATCTTGGTTGTTGGCTGCTAACAAGTCCTGCTTTTTTGTTCATTATTTAATGTCACGGAAGTTGGAGAGTCCAATTCAGACTCAAATGGCAGTTGCAGCACTCAAGAGCCCACTCAGCAGGGATTACCATGCGAAAAATGGAATGGAAGAGAAACATTCGGTTGGAAGGAGACAAGTTTTTGTCCAAACTGAGACAGGATGTGTCCTGGGAATGGAATTAGATCGTAATGACAATGCACATACGGTGAAAAGGAGAATGCAGCTTGCTCTCAATATTTCTACAGAGGAGAGCTCACTGTCATTTGGGGATGTGATACTAAAGAATGATCTTAGTGCCATTCGAAGTGATTCTCCTCTTCTCCTGACGAGAAATCTGATGCATAGAAGCTCATCTACTCCATGTCTCTCACCCACTGGGAAGGATCTTTGGCTTAGAGATCAGAGTGGACCAATTGAGATATTGGGGCATTCGGATTGTTTTTCTGGCACGAGACAGTTGGTCAAGGAGATTGTGAAGGCTATTAAGTTGGGTATTGATCCAATTCCTGTTCATAGTGGTCTTGGTGGCGCTTACTACTTTAGAAATGGGAAAGGTGAAAGTGTCGCAATTGTGAAGCCAACTGATGAGGAACCTTTTGCACCGAATAATCCAAAAGGTTTTGTCGGTAAAGCTCTTGGACAACCAGGATTTAAACGTTCTGTACGTGTTGGGGAGACTGGGTTCAGAGAAGTTGCAGCTTATCTTCTTGACTATGAGCATTTCGCAAATGTGCCTCCGACTGCCTTGGTGAAAATCACTCACTCAATCTTCAATGTGAATGATTGGGTGAATTGTAACAATCTTCACAAGAAGAAGTCCGTCAGTAAAATTGCGTCTTTCCAACAGTTCATTCCGCATGATTTTGATGCTAGTGATCATGGGACGTCTAGCTTCCCAGTCGCTGCTGTTCATCGTATAGGTATTCTAGATATTAGGATTTTAAATACCGATAGGCATGGTGGGAATCTCTTAGTTCGAAAACTTGATGGTTTAGGAAGTTTTGGTCAAGTGGAGCTTATTCCTATAGATCACGGTCTTTGTTTGCCAGAAACTGTAGAGGATCCATACTTTGAGTGGATTCATTGGCCTCAAGCATCAATCCCATTTTCAGATGATGAGCTGAAGTATATTAAAAATCTTGATCCAATCAAAGACTGTGAGATGCTTAGAATGGAGCTCCCCATGATTCGTGAAGCTTGTCTTCGGGTTTTGGTACTCTGTACAATTTTTCTGAAGGAAGCTGCTGTTTTTGGCCTCTGTCTTGCTGAGATTGGTGAGATGATGAGCAGGGAATTTCGTAGTGTAGAGGAGGAACCCAGTGAATTTGAGCTAGTTTGTCTTGAGGCTAGGCAGATCATAGCAGAAAGAGAGTTCTCTTCTCCCATTTACGATCGGGGTAATGACGAATTCCAGTTTGATTTAGACTGTGAGGATAGAGAATTAGATCTTAGCTCTTGTATGGCAGCAGATCAGTGTTTGGGCTGGTCGCATTACCAGTTTGGCGGACTTGGAGGACGCAATCCACTCTCAAAATTGGAGGAAAGCATTGAGGAGGAGGGAGAAGATAGTGCTGGGGAGGAGCAAGGAGAAACAACAACCTTTCCTCCTTCAGTACCCATTTCTGTTGTATCAAAGCTCTCGATGTCTCTCAAGAACACTATACTAGGCGATAAGAATCAGAAACACCAAAAGTACCAGGTCACAAAACCTGAATTTGGATATATTACCAACACTTCTGCAGGGCACAGGAGTGCAAACGAGCAGTTTCCTCCGAGTGTGAGCTTTGTGAAGCTTGGTGATATGAACGAGGAAGAATGGTCACTGTTTCTTGATAAATTTCCAGAGCTGCTACGCCCAGCATTTGCCAAGCGCAAATCCGCGGCTCTTGGGCAGAGGCAGTGGCAGAGACTTGGCACTTCTTGCCAGTTTTGAGACCATGAGGTTAAGTGTGTTGCTGTGATAGAGCATTATAGATTAAGTAATAGCATTAAAATCATGGAAGTGATCGACGACTCTGTATTTGGATTGGCTTGCATTATGGGTTTTCATCATCGACATGGGGCTTGACGTTGGAGCTCTCAGTAAGAGTTACTTGCTGTATATATTCTTCTCATCAGCTAAGTGTGAGACTAGCTGAGGTAAATTTGTTTGTATTCCTTGGTATCCTTTCCCCTTTTTTGACTTGTGAACTTGTTTGATAAATAATTTGTATGCAACTTAAAACCCTGTAAAAGGTGCAATGTAAATAGGGTACTCTATGTTCTGTACCTGCTTTTAACTTATTTCTTGTATTCTTTTTGGATAAGCCAGATGTGGTCTGCCAATATATATGATGGCATACTTCTTTTTTTGTTGACTCTTGAAATGCTTTCAGATTTCAACTTCATATCTAGCTTAGTTTAGTTAATTTAAAAAATTAGAAATCCATGGCAGATGTGCATCATTTTACTCATAATTTAAAAAACTATAATTTAGTTTCAATAATTTGAAGTTAGAATCTAGTCTCTCTCTCTCTATAATTTTTGATAGGAAACAAAATTTTTATTGATGAATGGATAGTAACAAAAGGGATCTATCTAGTTACAAAAGGCATTCCAATGATCAAATAAAGTAGTAAAGCTATCATTTTTAAATGGTATCCATGTCATAGCTACGTGAGTTATGTCCTCCATCAAATTTTCAATTTTCTTCAGGTTCTCCCACTGAAGTTGAAAAATATAATTCTAACTTTCTTTGAATCAGGGCATGTTTGCTTTTTTGACATGAGAAGTCATTAATTCTCAAAAACTCCTCGTTTGTTTTTTGTAGTAAATAATTACTGTTAACCACTCTTCAACCCTTCTATCAAATCTTACATTAAATTTTATTAAACTTCACACAAATTTTATTAAACTTCACATCAAATTTACACTCAACTATTATTAACTACAATTTCCAAATAAGTAGTTGACTATTTCACTACTATTAATCTCAATCTCCAAACGAGTAGTTAACTACTTCAAACTACTATTAACCACTTCATTCTTTTTCACTCCACTCTTTTCTACAAAAAACAAACACACCCTCAGGGTGATCAAACTTTCAATTTAGTACTACTTTAATTACTGAAATGTATTTGGACATGAGAATCTTTCCTCGTATAATCATTATGGAGTGACTCAAGTGGTCAAAAAAGGTCTTGAGGTGCTTTATGAGTTCAATCTATGGTGACCATTTATTTAGAAATTAATTTTCTTGACATCCAAATATTGTAGGGTTAAATGTTATGTCCCGTAACATTAGTTGAGATGCGTGCAAATTGGCCTAGCCAGTCACCGATATCCAAAAAAAAAAAATCCCTCCTGGCATGCTTCTTGATAGTTGATAACCTCAGGACTTTTTGGTTGTATTTTGCCTCTCATTTTCTTTGAATACAGGTGGCTGCTGTCCATAGATTTATTTCTTTGCTCTCTTTGGTGAATCATCATGTCATGTCAGTTCTCTCTCTCTCTTTCTTATTTTCAATAATGCCTCACAACCCTTTGAACTTGTATAATTTGACAAGGACAGCAGTCATGGTCTCTTTTGTATTAGCTATTGGCAAAATGATTAAAGTTATTTTTACCACATAGAAAGAAGAAACAAAGGTGAATAACTATTACGAGTATAGAAATATAATTGATCGTTTGGGCCCCATGGATGAATTATTAGATTCCAATTAATTTTATATTCATCAAAGTGGTGTCTTTGTATTCAAGCTTTGTGATAGGGTTTATATCCAAATAATTTCAACAAAATATGCTTAATATAAACCCCTATCACTTTGATTTTTCTTCCATTGTTTAGCTCATTCTTTCTGTCATCATCATCCTTTAGACTTGTATTTTTTTGTGTTCCGTTTTTGAAAGAAGAAGATAAATGGAAATTTCAAGTTTTCAATATGATATTATTGCATGAACGAGAGTTAAACTCAACTGATATGATATATGACTTTATAATCAAAAGGTTTTGAGTACGAATCTTTCACTTGGTTGCTCTGTAGTGGGTGAAAAGCTTGCTCTGTTTTTGTTGGGATTTCATTTTTTGATCAGCACCAGCTAACAAACTTCAGACAACTGCTTACCCATAAAAAAACTATAAAAAATTCAGGTCAAAGTTTGGTGAGCATATGCAATTCAAGAGTCACCATTACTAAGATAAACCTAACCATCACTGGGATTAACATGAAACTAATCAAATAAGCTTGGTTGAAAAATGTGGATAAAGATTATAACAGGTAAAGAAACAGATGAAGTGGAGGCAGGCTCTCTGATTTGACCTGCTATGTTTTTCTTGGCTGCCTGTCTATTTAGTGGGGGTCCTGTTCTATTATTCTTTGAATGGTTTTTAATCCAAGCTAAAATGATGCATTAATTGAGAAGGAAATGAATAGAGACAACTGTGGGCCTTGAAACCTGTCTTCCTGTTCTTCTTGTCCTTCACAAGTTTAAGCAATCTCATACAATAGAAAATTTGAAGTCTTTACTGTAATTCAGTGGGGTTATAAGAAATTGTTTGGTTCCATTACAATTTGAAAGATTTTAGAAAACTGAGTTTCAGTACAGTCGAGGCCCCAACACTAATACACAAAATATAGAAGCTGATAAGATATTTGCAAGTACAATTTGGAAGGGATGACTTGGATAAAGTTACAACTTAAGGTAAATTCCTACAAGAATCAACTATGATTGATTGTCCAAATTGCAAATTAAAGATATACTTCTTTTATAAATAAAAGAGATAATAATCTTATTAAAATTGGAATGAAAAAAAAAAAAAAAAAAAACTCGCTTTCAATATTATAATCAAAACATGAAAAAGAAATGTGTTGTTGCACATGAAAGATAAGTACAAAATTAATTACAAGAATAAGGATATATATGATTTAGAAAAATGTAAGGCCTAATACAATACAATAATATGTGAAGAAATAATAGAGTTGGATTGGTTACAAGGGTAGAATCAATGACATCAGTGTACTCCTAATTTGAATCTCCCACCGCTAATAATTGTAGGACTAAAATATATAAATAAATAAAGAGGATTGATTTAGTAGTCGGTGACGTCCTTCTTTTTATCTAAATGATAAAACTCCATTTCAGATTGTTGAATCCACAAATCCTCTTTGTACTTGTTGTACACATCACCTTTGTAAAATTCTCTAGTCCTATAAGCCAACACCAGCATACTGAGAGCGCCAAACAATGTGGATATAGCCAAAATGGTAAATGAGCCACTAAAGCAATGAGCTCCTTCACAAGTGAGCCCCTTCCCACTAGCACCATTGTGTTCTCTTGAAGCTTCCATATCGTACAATTTTCCCACTATTTCAACGTTTAGTATGTATGATCCCAACGGAACTATAAGTTGCCCCCAATTGAACAATGTGGAGTAGTGTTTTAGCCCAAACAACTCTGAGATTACAGCAAACAATAATGGCACCTGTGATCCAAACCCAAACCCGATTATCAAGGAAGCTGCATACACTGATCCGTGGATTGGATACACAATGCAGAGTTGGCCAATGGAAGTGATGAGAAAGGCGAAGGCAAATATGAGAGGGCGAGGTAATTTATATCTGACCATGAGGGTCTCAGAGATGAAACCGGAGCACACTCGACCGAAGAAACTAAAGATAGATACCCAAGAAACGAATATGCTTATGGCTTTGGGCGGATAGTGAAGAGATTCCCCAATTTGGCCCAAATTATCAATTGCCGCAAGAGAGGACCCACATCCAGAAAAGGTAGCAAAGCAAACAAGGGCCATATCCTTGCTGAACATAGCTTGTAAGATGGTGAAATCCTCCCCTCTCGCAGGCTTGTTCATTATTTTCGATAACCAGGTGCTGGAAGTGGGCGACGCAGTTTCCTTCGAGGAAGCTTCTTGTTGTTCGAGAATAATAGCAACTGCGACAGATGATGATTTAGGAGGGTGTTTGTTTTTGTTTTGGAGGTTGAGTTTGTAGAGAAAGAATTCTTCTCTAAATGCGATGAGAAGGGGTAGGCATAACATGACAATAATGACGCATGCGCCACTGACATAGCCAGAGTGAGAGAAAGAGGCTTGCTTTTGTGCAATGGTTAAAAACAGGATAAAAAGTGCAAGAAGTATGGAGATATAAAGCAAGTGGTAGAACACTTTTAGCTCTTCCGGGTGCTTACGACTGTTGATGGGTCGAATTGAGCTAAAAAGGATGAGGATTAACACAGATGGGAGCCAAGAAAAGAGAAGAACTTGATCAGATGGATCATCGTGCCCGTAGAACGCCAGATAAAGTTGGGTTAAAACCGCGCCTCCAATCCCAACGAACCCTTTCAGAAGCCCCAAAATAACGCCTCGTCTGTCTGGAAAGTTTCTAACGCCGTTCACCAGAATGGCGGTGTTGGCGAAATTGGAAGAGTTAGTGCCAACACAAATGTAAAGGAACATCTGCCAGAATTGGGGCTTGGCGATGCGATGGGTTATGGACAACCAAATAGTGAAGAAGCATGAAAAGTTGAGAAATGCAGAGATGAATAACAAAATAGGGGATGGAGCCACCTCCGCTAGAAGCCCCGCAAAAATTCCCCAATTAGACCCCAGATCCTTTGCAAATCCCAAGGTGTTAATTTGAGTTTGGGTGTAATCAAATTGAGTCTTTATCACTTTCGAGTAGGTTCCATATATGTAAGTGGTTCCGGTTCCCATCATCATCAAAAGCGATGCGAATACAGAGAACCATCGCCCAGCACATACTTGTTTGATGAAATCCCAAACTTGTAATTCTCCCTCCATGCCCATATTTTGCCTTTTTCACCGCAGTTAATTCAAACCAATAAAAAGATGATGTTAATTGGATCGATTTGATTATTACACTCCAATTTCCCGACCCTATAAAACAATTTTTTTTTGCATGGGAAAATTTAATAATGGAAAAGAGACAACAAACTAAAACTAATTCTTCAACTTCAATATGCTTATGGTTAAGAACTAATTAACGCACACCCTAATCTAAGAACTAAACTTACAAACTACCTAGTTGTCCCTGCAAACTAACATAACCTTCTTAAACCAATCTTACCTACGATCCTTCCCTTGTCTTTTTTTTTTAAATGCATCACAATACTATTTAAAAATAAATAAAAAATAGTTATTTCACATTTTTATCCAAATTATATATATAAATATACATGGTTTTTTTTTATATGATAGATATTATAATTTCTATAAATCCATAATTAATCTAGTTATTTTGTGCTCTCTAATTCTGGTGTTTACGAATTAACTTATATATGTTGATTATGTTAAAGATATTGATCGATAGAAATTCATTATTAAACTTGTTATGCTGCTTGTTATTGCGTAAATGTATTAGTTGTAAATATATGATACCAATTTAAAAGTTTGGCTCAAATTTTGAGTAAGTATCTTTAAAAAATTTGAGTGTTGAACAAAATTTCTATTTAGTTTCATTCTTTGTTTTATTTAGATTTAGCTTAGATGTTTACTATAAAAAAAAACATAAACATGCGTGAGTCGTACAAAGGAGAAGATGTCATAATATTTGAGAAATTTTGAAGTGCTCGAAACTGACATTTGAATCATAAATTATCTTTTTAAAAACTTATCTCTTTGTTTTAGAATTAAGTGTCAAGAATCACGAATCTTGGTAAGATATTTTCAAGTACAACATGGCAACTTATTGATCTACACTTCAATCATATTCGTTTAAATAAGAGAAAAACTCGAACCATCTTGAACGTAGTCAAAATGAAATTGATTACTAGTGTTAACTCCTTAAAACATTTGAAACAGAATTCTTGAAGTAAATTTTATTTCTGACTCAACAGAGAGGGGAGAAAGGTAATCCACTGCTAGAAATATCACATACCATGACTATAATTTATAGTCATGAACACCTTTCATGACTAAAAATAAGAATCGTAGTATCTGTTGTCACGAAAGGTTCAACGATGACACTATAATAAAAGTGTCATAGTAAAACCCATTAATAACACTATATTATAGTAATAGATGAAGCATTAATGACACATATACAGAGTCATTGATAAAGTAATAACGATAGTAAATGAACTGTAAAACCCATTGGATCGTAAAACGCAATCGACGGAAGACCATCCTTTGTCCACATGGGAGTTGATATAAAGAGGTTGAGTAAATGAACTGTAACTAGACTGCCTTTTTCTATAGTTATGTTTGCTTAATTTATTAAATGATTCTAGTTATATCTTGTAAGTTTTTTTTTATATGAACTAAGCACATTTTTAGTGTCTTCGGCAATGAGAGTTTGTTTAAAAGTAAGAGAAAGCCCATAGACAAGCACTTTTGATCCAACTGCTTTCATCTTATGATTGGATTCTGAAAGGTAATAAGATGAAATTCAAAATATCCACACCAAACATCCAAAATAATTAGTTTCTTATATATTAGAAACATGATGCAATTTTTCGGTGGGGTGTAAATAAACTAATGATAAATTCTAATTATAAGACTTTATTGCTAAAGCCTCATGCTTTGGAATAGCATTCACACAAGTATACGCGGTCGAAAGTGCAACAAGTGATAATTATTTATATTTTATCGTTCTCCGCAGAGATTGATACCTATAATCAGTTAATTAATCTAAGAGTCGTGCAAGAAAGTAAAAAGAATGGTGTTGGGATTTTTGTTTTGTTTTGTATCTAAATGCGAAAATAAAACTAAAATGCAAAATGAACTAAGTAAGGTTCGGGTTAAAGTTATGAGATGCGTCTAGCAATTCCTAGGATAAAATGAGGTAAGTAGTAATGGCCATACTTCACCTAACAAACGTCTGCTTCCGCTTTCGTTCGCATTAAGCCCAACTTCCGTTGCGACTCAATGTAATTATCAATCCACGTAACGTATGCAGTAGTTACGCGTTTATCTCTAAACTCCGATTTAAAGTACAAAAGACTTAATACTAACCTACTGAATATGCAAACTATTTCTTCTTCCGATTTACAACCTATTAGGGCACGTGGATGATCGGTCGACATTTAATATTTAATTAAGATCCTAATTCAACATGCTTCAATTAACAACTCCCTTTACCCTAGTTCATGCTTCTACAACCCGTACCCTTAATCTTTGCCTAAAATGTCTAGCCAAACATAGTAAAGAACATATAAAGCATAGCAATGAAATATAAATAATATTGCATTGGAAAAGTAATGTTTGCGCGAAACAAAAAGTAAAGAAACAAAGTAGAAAAGATAAACTAGAAAACGATAAAGAAAGGCTATAAATGGCAGCTGCTTGAAGAACAGGACTCCGTGTCAATAGGAACACGAACTTCGTTTCGAAATCCTACTCCCAAGTGTGGGAGAATAACTCCAAAAATAGGCACACATTCTCTCTTGGTACTTCTCCTTTTTATAGGCTTGAGATGCTTGGGGACAAAGGAATCGACTTATAAGGTAAGGATTGGATTTGGAAATATCTTTTATTGCCTTTTATTACAATCTATCTTTGGCAGCTTATCCCCTGATTCTTGCAGTAGATTTCCTCTGATTTTGTCAATAACAGCTTTGCTAATTAAGACATGAATCTCATGATTATTGCAGTTTGTCCATTCTGCAATCTGATAGTTGGCATTGTCATCCGATTCTTTCCTTATTGAAGCTTTTGCATCTGCGATTTTCGCATCAATATTTCCAAATCCGTATTGCTCTGATTTCCGCATCGCTTCGCATTAATTCTTTTCTGCAGCGGATGTTTGTCCTTCGCAAATATTGTTTGGAAGATCCCGCGGTTTAGAACCTTCAAAGTGTCCTTGTGCGCATTTTGACCTTCCGCTTTTCCTTTGAATGCGATGCTAACCATATTTCTAATTTTGTAGATATAGTAATAAATTAGCTCAGCATGAAATCTTTGGCATTTACATACAAAAAGCATTCAACATTCACATTTTACTCTAAAATGCGTTACTTTCCTTAGCCTTTTATATTAAAACTTATAAATCATGCATGCATCTTATTTATATGAATTTTCCATCTTAATGCTATTCTAACTCTAAATTTTATTCAATTAATGCACAAATACCTTTAGAATATATTAAGATATTAGCCTAAATAATGCTATATTTGAGACTATAAAACCCCCAAACTTGAATCATTGCTCATCCCGAGTAATGCTCCATACATTAATGCACAAGAAAATTTTTAATGAATGCCATTAAGTAAATGCTCTAACAATGTTCTTAATATAGCAATCTAATTAAGCAAAATTTCGTCACATGCTAAATGCATAAACTTCTATCCTATAGATTTTAGAGTCTTGGTCTTGCTAAAACACTTCCCTTACTGATAACACGCTCTTCCAAGTTAAACTAAAAATTGCGCCCTCCTAGAGATTAATGCCTACGACTCGAACCACTTCACTCAAGCCATTGATCATCCTAAGTTTGGCCAAAGAATTCTGTACGAGACTTATTTATTTGGGTTATTTTGAGTAAAATTTTCTACATGGCCGCAATTCCATCGGTCTTGACATGGTTCGTTTGAGCATAAAACGTTCCAGCTAAGTACTGGAATTTCTTAAGCTTGCTCTTGATTGGGTGGCCATCGGAATACTTGGAATACCCACGGTTATTTTCTCTTATGTCGTTTCATTTTTACCTAGAATGTTTTATCTTTATTTTTCCACAATATATTTTTTGATTTTTATTATTATTATTATTATTTTCAATGCTCTCGATCACTCTTTTTTTTTCCCGCATTTCACTCCTCGGGCTTGCCCTCACCCCCAAACTTAAAATCTTCATTGACCTCGATGAAGGTGAGGCTTAGTTCCCTCAAACTTAATTTGTTCTAAGGTTTGAATTCCATGTTTCAAGCTTTCAGTTTTAACCTTAGGAGTTAACTCATTTTCTATTCCGATATGGGATTAGTGTATTATCAACTTAGTCCGTATTTTAGCTAGTCCATTCTCCTAAAATCCTAAGGATAAAGGTTGGTGTTCTAGATTGTTCAGAAACTTTGACTATACTAAACTACAACATTTGAGAGTAGAGCAAATAGACATTTACATATAGCATTTAAAATTTTCATTTTAAAGATGCATGAATATAAGCAAAAGATCTTCTATTTAGTCCTAATTCGCTTCCTAGGCTAAGGTAAACAATAGCATTGAATAAATTTTAGCATAGATATATGAAAGTAAGAAATAAAGACAAAGAAGGACAGACACTTCCTTTCACTTTCTATTTGGATTTTTGCTGTGATCGCACTGCTTTTATCGTGTCCTGTTTAGGCTACTGTTTGTTCATCCTGCTTTGTCGCATGTTCAACTTTGCACCGCTGATGTCTAATCGCTTTTCAAACACAAAACTAAAGAAAAAAAAAACATTAAACTATCCTAGCAACTACGAAAAACAAATCTAACCTAGAAAAATGAAATGGAAAAAATTTAAAGCTTGTAAATGCTCAAAGATAAAACTTAAATTGTATCGATTGTGCATGCTCTGAGCCTCGCATTCCAGAAATGTGTTATGCACACTTTGGTTTGGGCCATATAATGATCTTTGGAGTGAAACCATCTTTGATAGCTTGCTCTTGGCTTACTTCGTCATGCGCCTTAATGTGTGTAAGTCCTATCAATGTCAGAGTTGATAAGATGCGGAGCGTCACATTAAAGCTCGATTGAATTGCTTTCTTGTCAGATTTTTTAACGATTTCTTGGTTGGGTTCTTGAGGGCATGATAGTTTAAAAGCGGTTCGCATAATTTCTAGGGGTTCAACACTTTTGAAACTATCTTTAGTTTCCTGCACTGCTTGCTCCATCACCTATTACTTGGTGGGTTGATGCTTTTTGTTTTTTGGTCTCTGCTACAGGTTCATCCTCCACAAAACTAGTGGTTGGAGGATTTTCATCCTCACTTTGACTTTCATCACTTGGGTTTGCATAGTGTCATTATTGGAACTTTCTTCTTTTTCTCCCAAAACTACTTCCTTATTGTTAGCTTTTGGAATTTCTTGAGTGGCGAACCTTGCCCAAGTTTTTTCCTGCTGCTGATATCACATCCTTTGTTCTCTGTCTATTTCTTCTACACGCCTTAGAGTTATGGCCTCTTCCTTTCGCTTGATCATAGCTAGCCTAAAATCTTCCCATAAGAGTTCTGTCTCATCGAAAAATTCCATTGTCGATGCCTCATTAAATACTTCGGCTCTCAATATGTATCTTCTGATCTTGAATTGCTGGTTGCGCTTTCTTTGCATATTCCCTACATAGATTGTTCGTGCTCGTACTTGGTTTCTTGGAGTGTTAGAATGATGTCATTCTCCCTCATCCATTACTGTTGTCTTAGCCGTATCTCATTCTCTATATTTTCGCCATCGAGAGACTGCTCACGATTGTACATAAGATACCTAAGTTCATTACGCCTCGATTCCCATGTATGGTTCATGTTGTTGCGATCTCCTTGGAGACCATATTGATTATGAAAGATACTACTATGATCTCCCCTAAACTGCTGCTGGTTCTCCCAGTTAGGATACGTTAGATAGGAATCAGTTGTGTAAGGCTCCTCTGCATAGATAAAAACATGTTTGTGGAGGGGTGATATTGTTGTTCCAATACTGATTTGCAAAGTGATTGTAGGCCATCTTCTTTTTTTATTGCTTATGGTGATGAGTTGAGACTTTTCCCGACTAGTATACTCCGCACTTCGCAGTGTTCTGCAGTACACCTAGAAAATAAGAAGTAATTAGCCTTTTTGATAATTAAGAACTACTCTTAAACTAATACAACTAATTATAAATAAATC